>JAWZYT010004016.1:37500-51692 GCA_034508575.1 Petrolisthes manimaculis | reverse complement strand
ATGGAAGTATATGTGTAATTATGTAAGTATTATGTAAGTATTATGGAAGTATATGTGTAAGTATGTAAGTATTATGTAAGTATATGTGTAATTATGTAAGTATTATGTAAGTATTATGGAAGTATATGTGTAATTATGGAAGTATATGTGTAATTATGTAAGTATATATGTAATTATGTAAGTATATGTGTAATTATTTGTCAAGATGTGTGTGTGTGTGTGTGTGTAGTAATTTGACTAGGTACTTCATTCTGCTGTGTTATCAAGATATGTGTGTGTGTGTGTGTGTAATAATAATAATAATAATAATAATATACGGTTTATTAGTTAATGGCAGCTGATAGGCTGAAAATATACATCATATTACATTTAAAATGATAATAAAATGAGGATGAATGAATGGATACATGTATAAATATTAGATAAATAATGAATTGATTGCTGAACATAGGAAATCACAGAAATATATAAATATAATAGTACATGTATACGTGTCCTGTGAGGCTGTGAGGGGTAGTGACGTCAGGTGAGGGAGTAGGTAGGTAGGTAGGCAGGTAGGTAGGTAGGTAGGTAGGTAGGTAGGTGAGTAGGTAGGTAGGCAGGTAGGTGAGTAGGTAGGTAGGCAGGTAGGTGAGTAGGTAGGTAGGTGAGGGAGCTGGTAGGTAGGTGGGTGAGTAGGTAGGTAGGCAGGTAGGTGAGTAGGTGAGTAGGTAGGTGGGTGAGTAGGTAGGTAGGCAGGTAGGTGAGCTGGTAGGTAGGTAGGTGAGTAGGGAGCTGGTAGGCAGGTAGGTGAGTAGGTAGGTAGGTAGGCAGGTAGGTGAGTAGGGAGCTGGTAGGCAGGTAGGTGAGTAGGTAGGTAGGTGAGGTAGGTGAGTAGGGAGTAGGTAGGCAGGTAGGTGAGAGTGATCAAGGCGAGACAGGGTTGGACAGATATCAAATAAGTGGTTGTTAATCTTGGCTGTCGCTTCTCCAGGGGGTCAGGTTAAGGGGAGGGTATAGTTTGGACATTTTTGGAGATTATAATTCCTCCAAACTAGTTCAGGCAACAGGATACCATTATTTTTGTTTGTGTAATGGCTGCGGATTTATGTGTCCAACTGTACATTTTGGTGGTGGTGGTGTAGGTGGTGGTGTAGGTGGTGTAGGATTGACAATGGGCTTACTACGTCCCATTGGGGGTGCGGGTGGGGTGGGGGGTGGGGGCAGGGGGAGGCAGGAAGATACTGTCTGTACCTACACCAAGGTCACTAAGTGTGTGTGTCCCTCAAATATATCACAAATAAATAAATAAAATATCACAAATTAATAAATAAAATATCACAAATAAATAAATAAAATATCACAAATAAAAAAATAAATAAAATAAATAAAATAAATAAATAAAATATCAGAAATTAATAAATAAATAAAATATCACAAATAAATAAATAAATAAAATATCACAAATTAATAAATAAATAAAATATCACACACAAAAAAAAAAGTATAAAAAAAAAAAAATCACAATAAAAATCACAATAAAATATAAATAAATAATATATAGTATGTGTGTCCCTCGTGTGTCGAGTTTGAATTTCACTATAATTTGAATTTCACTATAATTTGAATTTCACTATTTTTTTATAGTGTCTAGTTCATTAAAAATGTGTGTGTGTGTGTGTGTGTGTGTGTGTGTGTGTGTGTGTGTGTGTGTAGTAATTTGATTCTCATGGATTCTGTCTACTTGTTCATATAGGCCTATTTACACCATTATTTACACCATTATTTACACCACTATTTACACCATTAATACACCACTATTTACACCATTATTTACACCACTATTTACACCACTATTTACACCACTATTTACACCATTATTTACACCATTATTTACACCACTATTTACACCATTATTTACACCATTATTTTACACCATTATTTACACCACTATTTACACCACTATTTACACCATTATTTACACCACTATTTACACCATTATTTACACCACTATTTACACCACTATTTACACCACTATTTACACCATTATTTACACCACTATTTACACCATTATTTACACCACTATTTACACCATTAATACACCACTATTTACACCATTATTTACACCACTATTTACACCATTATTTACACCACTATTTACACCATTAATACACCACTATTTACACCATTATTTACACCACTATTTACACCATTATTTACACCATTATTTACACCACTATTTACACCATTATTTACACCATTATTTACACCATTAATACACCACTATTTACACCACTATTTACACCATTAATACACCATTATTTACACCATTATTTACACCATTATTTACACCATTATTTACACCACTATTTACACCATTATTTACACCATTATTTACACCACTATTTACACCACTATTTACACCATTATTTACACCACTATTTACACCACTATTTACACCACTATTTACACCATTATTTACACCATTAATACACACCATTAATACACCATTATTTACACCATTAGGCACTACTCCGTAAACGCCTGCTTGGCCCCCGTGGCATCAATGCATGGACTAGCTGTAACTACCGTGGAAGGAATCGGCTCCACCAAGACTCGGCTCCACGCTACCCAGGAACGAATAGCCAAGGCTCACGGTTCCCAGTGTGGCTTCTGTACTCCGGGAATGGTTATGTCTATGTATACGTTACTTAGAAATCATCCTGTACCCACTATGGAACAACTAGATGAATATTTTACTGGTAAGAATATATATACATACATAAATATACATATATACATACATAAACATACATAAACATACATAAATATACATAAACATACATAAATATACAAAGACATACATAAACATACATAAACATACATACATAGGCCTATATTGATTATTAATTTGTAACAGGTAAATTGTAACAGGTATATTTGTAACAGGTAACTTGTAACAGGTATATTTGTAACAGGTAATTTGTGTCGGTGTACTGGTTACCGGCCAATATTGGACGGTTACCGGAGTTTTACCAGTAACGGCACCGGTAATACTTCCGAAGTGAGCGGATGTGGCCAGACTGACTGTTGTAGACTGAAGAAGAAGAAGAAGAAGAAGACTGATGGAAACCTATCTAACAACAGTCAAGGTCAGACTAATAATAATAATAATAATAATAATAATAATAATAGTAATAATAATAATAATAGTAATAGTAATAATAATAATAATAGTAATAATAATAATAGTAATAATAATAGTAATAGTAATAATAATAATAATAATAATAATAATAATAATAATAATAATAGGCTAATAGTGCTGTAGTAAGAATGAGAGAGAACGTGTGTGTGCGTGTGAGAGAGAGAGAGAGAGAGAGAGAGAGAGAGAGAACGTGTATAGGCTAACAGAGAACGTGTGTGTGTGTGTGAAGGCAATTAATTCCTTTGGGTTTAAACATTATATAATATCACCTTAATTCTTTTTTGCTGTTAGCCCAAATGTGATATGATTAGATGACCAATAAAGATAATAATAATACGAGTTTGATAAGATAAGCCTTATTTACCTGACCTTCAGTGATATAACAAACACACAAACAAACAAACTAACTAACTTACAAACAAACAAACAAACTAACAAACTAACAAACAAACAAATAAACTAACTAACTAACTAACAAATAAACTAACAAACTAACTAACAAACAAACTGACTAACTAACTAACTAACAAATAAACTGACTAACTTACAAACAAACAAATAAACTAACAAACTAACTAACTAACAAATAAACTGACTAACTAACAAACAAACAAACAAACCCACTCACTAACTAACCCACAAACTAACTAACTAATATGTTGGAGATTATTATGTCCTTCAATTATTGCCACGAAACACACACACACACACACACATACATACACACACATACACACACAGGTTTTTTTCTTTTAAGGTGGGTATTTTATTTTTACTATACCCGGTAGTTTGCCCAGGTTAGGTCCAGGTAGTCTGCCCAGGTTAGGTCCCGGTAGTTTGCCCAGGTTAGGTCCGTTAGTTTGCCCAGGTTAGGTCCCGGTAGTTTGCCCAGGTTAGGTCCAGGTAGTTTGCCCAGGTTAGGTCCAGGTAGTCTGCCCAGGTTAGGTCCAGGGTAGTTTGCCCAGGTTAGGTCCAGGTAGTCTGCTGTGGTCTAGGTCTAGGTCAGGTCAGGTCAGGTCAGGTCAGGTCAGGTCAGACTAGTTTCCAAATTATGTTATATCTCGAAAACGAGGCATTTCCGAGAGAAACACTATAGATGAAAAGTGTGTTAGAATGGTCCAAAATAGTGAATAATGATACTAATATATAGAATTTAGTGAATTTTACCCTATTTTGTTACATTGAAGTATCTTGATTCCTCCAAAGTATATAATTATGCTATGCCAGGAAACAACAGGATGAGCGAAATATAATGGTATTCTGTTGCTTGGAATAATTTGGAGGATTCAATTACTCCAGTTTCCCCACCCTCAAAAAAAAAAAAAAAAAAAAAAAAAAAAAAAAAAAAAAAAAAAAATTGTACTCACCAATCTTCAAAATTCGTCAGAAATCAGATGGGCATAGATGTTCAAATATATAGGCCTACAGTATATAGGCTGTGTGTGTGTGTGTGTTCCGTGGGAGTCTTTTTTTTTCTTTATATATGAGATTAATTCATACACATTTTTTTTTCTATATATTTATTAGCGAACTCATTTTCTATTAATATATTTTTTAAGTACACACTTTTTTTTCAATATATTTTTTTAAGTACACATTTTTTTTTAATATATTTTTTAAGTACACATTTTTTTTTAATATATTTTTAAGTACACAATTTTTTTTAATATATTTTTTACGTACCGTACACATTTTTTTTAAATATATTTTTTAAGTACACATTTTTTTTTCAATATATTTTTTTAAGTACACATTTTTTTTTTAAATATATTTTTTAATTACCGTACACATTTTTTTTTCAATATATTTTTTACGTACACATTTTTTTTCAATATATTTTTTAAGTACACATTTTTTTTTCAATATATTTTTTAAGTACACATTTTTTTTTCAATATATTTTTTACGTACACATTTTTTTTTCAATATATTTTTTACGAACACATTTTTTTTCAATATATTTTTTAAGTACACATTTTTTTTCAATATATTTTTTACGTACACATTTGTTTGTCCCCTACTCCCGCACCCCCCCCCCCAAGCCTGTCCCCTACTCCAGCACCCCCCCCCAAGCCTGTCCCCTACTCCTGCACCCCCCCATAACCCCCCCCCCCCCCGACACACACACACACACTTTTTCAAAACACGTGGTCACCATAACAAACAATAATGTCAACAAAACACACGTGAAGCACAGGCCTAAAATATTTTGTTGTTGGGTTATTTAACTTATTATTATTATTTAACTTATTATTATTATTTAACTTATTATTATTATTTAACTTATTATTATTATTTAACTTATTATTATTATTTAACTTATTATTTTACACAGGGGATATTTTTTCAACGGGGACAGTTATTTATTACTACCACTACTACTACTACAAATAATAATAATAATTAATAATAATAATAATAATATTAATAATAATAATACTTCCTCCCTTTCTTCTAATATTACTACTACTACCACTACCACTACCACTAATACTACCCCCCTTCCTTCTACCACAGATACTACTACTACTACTACCACTACGACTACCCCTGATGGAGAGTGGTGGTGTAAGCACTACCACTACCACTACCACTAATACTACCCCTCTTTCTTCTACCACAGATACTACTACTACTACTACGACTACCCCTGATGGAGAGTGGTGGTGTATGTACTACCACTACCACTAATACTACCCCCCTTTCTTCTACCACAGATTACTACTACTACTACTACGACTACCCCTACCCCTGATGGAGAGTGGTGGTGTAAGGATGGTCGTCATTTACATCAGAATAACGACTTTATTCCTTACGACCCAACAACTGAACTCATATTTCCACCGGAGTTAAAGGTGGATTGGTTGTATGGTTGGTTGTATGATTGGTTGTAGGCCTATGGTTGGTTGGTTGTTTGGTTGTATGGTTGGTTGGTTGGTTGTATGGTTGATTGGTTGAGTAATGGTTGTATGATTGGTTGGTTGGTTGGTTGAATGGTTGATTGGTTGGTTGTATGATTGGTTGTATGATTGGTTGATTGGTTGTCTGATTGGTTGATTGGTTGTATGGTTGGGTGTATGGTTGGTTGGTTGATTGGTTAAATAGTCAAGTGAAATAAATTAATAGTTAAATAGTCAAGTGAAATAAATAATAGTTAAATAGTCAAAGTGAAATAAATAGTTAAATGTCCCCCTACTCCCACTCACCCCAAACACCCCCATACCCCCCCAAGCCTGTCCCCCATACCCCCCCCCAAGCCTGTCCGTACTCCCACACATCCCAAACACCCCCCCAAGCCTGTCCCCTACTCCCACACATCCCAAACACCCCCCCAAGCCTGTCCCCTACTCCCACACATCCCAAACACCCCCCCAAGCCTGTCCCCTACTCCCACACATCCCAAACCCCCCCCAAGCCTGTCCCGTACTCCCACACATCCCAAAATACCCTCAAACTCCCCCCCCCAAGCCTGTCCCCTACTCCCAAACCCCCCCCAAGCCTGTCCCCTATTCCCACACCCCTTTAATTGAGAATTGTGACCTGTTATGACCTCTTTTCAGGTAAGGAGTGACCTGGATAGTGATTACCTGGTGTTCCAAGGTCACCGGGTCACTTACCACCGACCTACCTCCTTCACAAACCTTATGTACCTCAAACATCTATATCCTGAGGCCAAGATTATTGTTGGCAATACTGAAGTGGGTAGGTAGTAGTAGTAGTAGTAGTAGTAGTAGTAGGAGGAGGAGGAGGAGGAGTAGGAGTAGGAGTAGGAGGAGGAGGAGGAGGAGGAGTAGGAGTAGGAGGAGGAGGAGGAGGAAGAGGAGGAGTAGGGAGGAGGAGGAGAGGAGGAGGAGGAGGAGGAGGAGGAGGAGGAGTAGTAGTAGTAGTGGAGGAGGAGGAGGAGTAGTAGTAGTGGGAGGAGGAGGAGGAGGAGGAGGAGGAGGAGGAGGAGGAGGAGGAGGAGGAGGAGGAGGAGGAGTAGTAGTAGTAGTAGTAGTAGTAGTAGTAGTAGTAGTAGTAGTAGTAGTAGTAGTAGTAGTAGTAGTAGTAGTAGTAGTAGTAGTAGTAGGAGGAGGAGGAGGAGGAGGAGGAGGAGGAGGAGGAGGAGGAGTAGTAGTAGTAGTAGTAGTAGTAGTAGTAGTAGTAGTAGGAGGAGGAGGAGGAGGAGGAGGAGGAGGAGGAGGAGGAGTAGTAGTAGTAGTAGTAGTAGTAGTAGTAGTAGTAGTAGTAGTAGTAGTAGTAGTAGTAGTAGTAGTAGTAGTAGTAGTAGTAGTAGAGGAGGAGGAGGAGGAGGAGGAGGAGGAGGAGGAGTAGTAGTAGTAGTAGTAGTAGTAGTAGTAGTAGTAGTAGGAGGAGGAGGAGGAGGAGGAGGAGGAGGAGGAGGAGGAGTAGTAGTAGTAGTAGTAGTAGTAGTAGTAGTAGTAGTAGTGGTAGTTTTTGTTGTAATAGTAATAGTAGTAGTAGGGGGAGCTTAGTATTATTATTATTTATTTATTACTGTACTGTACTATGATTTTGATTATTATTATTATTATTATTATTATTATTATTATTTACCTGTACTCACACTAACTCTACTTTACAGGTATAGAGACCAAGTTTAAGCAGTGTGTGTATCCGGTGCTTATAAACCCAACGAGTGTGAAGGAAGTTACTCAAATCACACTTAATGACACCGGAATACAAGTGGGAGCTGCCGTCACACTAACCACACTACAGGAACAACTCATACTACACACTAACTCACTTCCAGGTTAGTGTGTTGGGCTCATACTACACACTAACTCACTTCCAGGTTAGTGTTTGTCTCATATTTCACACTAACTCACTTCCAGGTTAGTGTGTTTGGCTCATATTTCACACTAACTCACTTCCAGGTTAGTTTTTGGCTCATATTTCACACTAACTCACTTCCAGGTTAGTGTTTGGCTCATATTTCACACTAACTCACTTCCAGGTTAGTGTTTGGCTCATATTTCACACTAACTCACTTCCAGGTTAGTGTTTGGCTCATATTTCACACTAACTCACTTCCAGGTTAGTGTTTGGCTCATATTTCACACTAATTCACTTCCAGGTTAGTGTGTTTGTCTCATACTACACACTAACTCACTTCCAGGTTAGTGTTTGGCTCATATTTCACACTAACTCACTTCCAGGTTAGTGTTTGTCTCATACTTCACACTAACTCACTTCCAGGTTAGTGTTTGTCTCATACTTCACACTAACTCACTTCCAGGTTAGTGTTTGTCTCATACTTCACACTAACTCACTTCCAGGTTAGTGTTTGGCTCATATTTCACACTAACTCACTTCCAGGTTAGTGTGTTTGGCTCATACTTCACACTAATTCACTTCCAGGTTAGTGTTTGGCTCATACTACACACTAACTCACTTCCAGGTTAGTGTGTTTGGCTCATACTTCACACTAACTCACTTCCAGGTTAGTGTTTGGCTCATATTTCACACTAACTCACTTCCAGGTTAGTGTTTGGCTCATATTTCACACTAACTCACTTCCAGGTTAGTGTTTGGCTCATATTTCACACTAACTCACTTCCAGGTTAGTGTTTGTCTCATATTTCACACTAACTCACTTCCAGGTTAGTGTTTGGCTCATACTAATTAGGCTGCTTTTACACGGACGTTTTTGTAGCCACGTTTTTACTATCAATGACTATAATATTATACTTGAATGTACTACACACCAGAAATAATTGTTGCCAGTGTACAGTACACATAATAATGTAGTACATGTACACACAATTGTCATCCATCCATCCATCTATACGTATGTAAGGTTTGAACAGAACTAACAGAGTCCTCTAGGCTGTCACTACATATATACAGTAGTACAATATACACAAGTATTAGGTGGGGTTCTCACCAATACGTTTGCACGGAGTCCGGCCGTTCATGTTAAGTTGAGCTCCGTTTCCCGCCTCGTTTCTTCACATCAACAACAACAATAAGCGACTATGGCCGTGTTTTTACCGGAGATGGACGAGGATTTACTAAAGGCATAAAATAATAACCAATAAACTAGATACCATATCAGCCTATTAAAAATGTGGAAGTTTTCTAGTACTGTACTTTTAATTACAACCTATATATATATATATATGCATTTACATTACAAATATTTTAGAATCATGAATGATATCAAATAATTTTTTAATTCAATTATTTTGTTGTACTGTAGCTGGTGTTCAACTTTTAATAATTGTGTTTTAATGTAGTGATCAGCTATAATTGTTGTTTTGGCTGTTAGTCTGTTTGTTTACACAGCACCAGAGTACAGTGTTGCCAACCCTACAGTTCCAATGTACATTCTTATTAATCCTACATTAATTGATGAACTATACACAAATATATTATTATGATTATTATTTTATTTACATAAAATCGTATCATTTTGCGAACAAATAACTTTAATTTATAATATTTGAGTCAACAACATTATAAATGGACAACACCGCCAACGTTGCTACTTAAAAAGATGAATACTACTACTACTACTACTACTACTACTACTACTACTATTACTACTACTACTACTACTACTATTACTACTACTACTATTACTACTACTACTACTACTACTACTACTACTACTACTATTACTACTACCACTACTACTACTACTACTACTACTACTACTACTACTACTACTACTACTACTACTACTACTACTACTACTACTACTACTACTAATGTTTTGTATTACTCTTCAGACTACAAGACACGTGTATTCTCAGCCATACTGGAAATGTTAAAATGGTTTGCTGGCAGACAAATTAGAAATACTGCCGTAAGTACATGTATAATAGATATACACTTAATATAATAGATATACACTTAATATAATAGATATACACTTTATATACACTTAATATAATAGATATACACTTAATATACACTTAATATAATAGATATACACTTGTTATACATTTAATATAATAGATATACACTTGTTATACATTTAATATAATAGATATACACTTAATATAATAGATATACACTTGATATACATTTAATATAATAGATATACACTTAATATACATTTAATATAATAGATATACACTTAATATAATAGATATACACTTAATATACATTTAATATAATAGATATACATTTAATATAATAGATATACACTTAATATAATAGATATACACTTAATATACATTTAATATAATAGATATACACTTAATATACACTTAATATAATAGATATACACTTGATATACACTTAATATAATAGATATACACTTAATATACACTTAATATAATAGATATACACTTGATATACACTTAATATAATAGATATACACTTAATATACACTTAATATAATAGATATACACTTAATATACATTTAATATAATAGATATACACTTAATATACATTTAATATAATAGATATACACTTAATATACATTTAATATAATAGATATACATTTAATATAATAGATATACACTTAATATACATTTAATATAATAGATATACACTTAATATAATAGATATACATTTAATATAATAGATATACACTTAATATACACTTCATATAATAGATATACACTTAATATACATTTAATATAATAGATATACACTTAATATACATTTAATATACTTGATAAACTCTTCATATATTCTTAATATAATTGATATACTGTAGATTTTTTATTATAACAGATATACACTTAATTATTTATTGTTTATTTTATAGTAATAAAATATATGTGTGTGTGTATGTATATGTGTACAGTATATATATGTGTGTGTGTATGTATGTACTGTATACTATATATATGTATGTACAGTATATGAATGTGTGTGTATAATATGTATATGGTGTATGTATATATATGTATGTACAGTATGTATATATATGTATGTATATATGTATGTACAGTATATGAATGTATGTATATAATATGTATATGGTGTATGTATATAATATGTATGTACAGTATGTATATATATGTATGTATATATGTATGTACAGTATATGAATGTGTGTGCATAATATGTATATGGTGTATGTATATATATGTATGTACAGTACAGTATATGTATGTATGTATATATGTATGTACAGTATATGAATGTGTGTGTATAATATGTATATGGTGTATGTATATATATGTATGTATATATGTATGTACAGTATATGAATGTATGTATATAATATGTATATGATGTATGTATATATATGTATGTACAGTATATGAATGTGTGTGTATAATATGTATATGGTGTATGTATATATGTATGTATATAATTTAATTTATGTATGTATATTATATTCCAGGCTCTTGGTGGTAATATAATGACCTGTTCTCCTATAAGTGACCTGAACCCGTTGTTAATGGCAGCTGGGGCTACACTTACTCTCAACAGTACAGGTCAGTTCAGGTCAGGTCGTATATTAGTCACTTTAGGTCAGTTCAGGTCAGTTCAGGTCAGGTCGTATATTAGTCACTTCAGGTCAGGTTAGGTTAGTTCAGGTCAGGTCGTATATTAGTCACTTCAGGTCAGTTCAGGTCAGGTCGTATTTAGTCACTTCAGGTCAGTTCAGGTCAGGTAGTATTTAGTCAGTTCAGGTCAGTTCAGGTCAGGTAGTATATTAGTCACTTCAGGTCAGTTCAGGTCAGGTCGTATATTAGTCACTTCAGGTCAGGTTAGGTCACTTCAGGTCAGTTCAGGTCAAGTAGTATATTAGTCAGTTCAGGTCATCTAATTTATTTATTTACGTGAATACTAATGAAGATGCCTAAGTTACCCATTTATTATTAAAACCAAAATAAAGTTTCATAATTAAATATAAAGAAAAAATAAATTACAATATAGCTTCTTGAGTTTCAGTAATTAATCTTTTCAGGAAATGTTGAACTTTATTATTTCAGATTCACTTTGGTGGAAACAAAACAAATTAATTTTCCCCAACTTCAAATTGGCAATTGGCGCACCCCACTAAATGCTGCCCCCCTACCCCTACCCCTACCCCAGCCCCTCCCCCTACCCCAGCCCCTCCCCCAGCACCACCCGTCCCCTCCCTACCCCAGAACCCCCCCATCCCCCTACCCCTACCCCAGCACCCCCCCCTCCCTACCCCTACCCCAGCACCCCACCCGTCCCCTCCCTACCCCAGCACCCCTCCTACCCACCCCAGCACCCCCTATCCCCCTACCCCCCCCCCCCCGTCCCCCTCGCTACCCCCACTTCCTCTATTACCCGCAGAAGGTGGTGAGAGGACGGTGCCCTTAGACCAACACTTCTTCACTGCCTACAGGAGAAACATTGTGAAACCTGAAGAAGTATTAGTTAGTGTTTACATACCATTCACTAAACAGGTAAATTAATGATTACTATACAGGTAAATTAATTATTACTATACAGGTAAATTAATTATCACTAAACAGGTAAATTAATTATCACTATACAGGTAAATTAATGATTACTATACAGGTAAATTAATTATCACTAAACAGGTAAATTAATGATTACTATACAGGTAAATTAATTATCACTATACAGGTAAATTAATGATTACTATACAGGTAAATTAATTATCACTAAACAGGTAAATTAATTATCACTATACAGGTAAATTAATTATCACTAAACAGGTAAATTAATGATTACTATACAGGTAAATTAATTATCACTATACAGGTAAATTAATTATTACTATACAGGTAAATTAATTATCACTAAACAGGTAAATTAATTATCACTATACAGGTAAATTAATTATCACTAAATAGGTAAATTAATTATTACTAAACAGGTAAATTAATGATTACTATACAGGTAAATTAATTATCACTATACAGGTAAATTAATGATTACTATACAGGTAAATTAATTATCACTATACAGGTAAATTAATTATCACTAAACAGGTAAATTAATTATCACTAAACAGGTAAATTAATGATTACTATACAGGTAAATTAATTATCACTAAACAGGTAAATTAATTATCACTAAATCATTTAAATAAAGTATGAATAAATAAATTAAATACGTAATGAATAAATAAATTAAATAAAGTATGAATAAATAAATTAAATAAAGTATGAATAAATAAATTAAATAAAGTATGAAGAAATAAATTAAATAAAGTATGAAGAAATAAATTAAATATTGTATGAATAAATAAATTAAATAAAGTATGAATAAATAAATTAAATAAAGTATGAATAAATAAATTAAATAAGTAATGAATAAATAGGTTAAAAAAGTGTATATAATCCCCATCACTTTACACACTCACTTCCCTCTTTTCACACACACACACACACTCACTCACACCCCCCCCTCCCACTCACTCACTCACACACTCACTCTCCCCCCCTCACACACTCACTCTCCCCCCCTCACTCACTCACACTCCCTCTCTCACTCTCCCCCTCCTCTCACTCACACTCACACTCACTCACACCCCCTCTCACTCACACACACTCACACTCCCTCCCTCTCACTCACACACACTCTCCCACACACACTCACTCACACACTCACTCACACACTCACACACCCCCTCACTCACTCCCACACCCCTCTCCCAACCCCCCCTCCTCTCTCACTCTCCCTCTCTCTCTCCCGACAGGACGAATATATCCACGGGTACAAACAGTCCCGTCGTCGCGATGATGATATAGCAATAGTGAACGGTGGTTGTCGTGTCTCCTTCCTCCCCGATACCATCACTGTGTCCAAACTTACTCTGGCCTTTGGGGGAATGGCTCCAACTACGGTTATGGCTATTAATACTTGTAAGGTGAGGTTATTTAATTAACGAGAGAGTAGACTTAATTAAGGAGAGAGTATATTTTTGATAGGTTATTTAATTAAGGAGAGAGTAGACTTAATTAAGGAGAGAGTATACTTAATTAAGGAGAGAGTAGACTTAATTAAGGAGAGAGTAGACTTAATTAAGGAGAGAGTAGACTTAATTAAGGAGAGAGTATACTTTTGATAGATACATTGGAGGCTATTTAATT
>JAWZYT010004016.1:32500-35000 GCA_034508575.1 Petrolisthes manimaculis | reverse complement strand
TGTGTTTGTATGTGTGTAAAACAGCACAAACGGCAGCCAAACGTGTCAAGATTACTTACCAAGATTTACCGGCTATTATTACTATACAGGTATGTGTGTATTTGTGTATGTATGTGTGTTTGTATGTATGTACAGTATTTATTTGTGTTTGTATGTATTTAAAACGGCACAAACGGCGGCCAAACGTGTCAAGATTACTTACCAAGATTTACCGGCTATTATTACTATACAGGTATGTGTGTATTTGTGTATGTATGTATTTATGTATATGTGTATAGTATGTACTGTATTTATGTATGTATGTACAGTATTTATGTATGTATTTGTGTATTTGTGTATGTATGTACTGTATTTATGTATGTATGTACTGTATTTATGTATGTATTTGTGTATTTGTGTATGTATGTACTGTATTTATGTATATGTGTACAGTATTTATGTATTTGTGTATGTATGTATGTACAGTATTTATGTATGTACTGTATTTATGTATGTATGTACAGTATTTATGTATTTGTGTATGTATGTACTGTATTTATGTATGTATGTACAGTATTTATGTATGTATTTGTGTATTTATGTATGTATGTACTGTATTTATGTATGTATTTATGTATGTATGTACAGTATGTCCAAAATCACATATGTACTGTATATATGTTTTCTATCCTTTCTTTCCTATATATTTACCATTTCCACATTTCTTTCCTACATTACCATCTATATCTTTCCTAAGTTACCATTTCCACATTTCTTTCCTACATGACCAACTATATATCTTTCCTAAGTTACCATTTCCACATTTCTTTCCTACATGACCATCTATATATCTTTCCTAAGTTACCATTTCCACATTTCTTTCCTACATGACCAACTATATATCTTTCCTAAGTTACCATTTCCACATTTCTTTCCTACATGACCATCTTTCCTACATTGTATATTAACCCTTCCCACAGGACGCCATAAGGGAGAAATCCTGGTGGCCTCCTCTGACCATAAACAAGGGGGATGTAAACACTCAACTCCACTCCTCAACACATCGCTTGCATGGAGAATTTTACATGGGGGGGCAGGAACATTTTTATATGGAGACCAACGCCCACCTCGCTGTGCCGGGCAGGGAGGACGGAGAGATGGAGGTGTTCTCGTCAACGCAGAACCCCACCGCCACGCAGATGCAGGTGGGAAATTAATACACCGTCTCTGTGTGTGTGTGTGTGTGTTTTTTTTTTGTTTTTTTTTTTTTATGTTGGTGTGTTCTATATAAATTAATTATGTACTGTACGGTATATGTTTATAATTATATTCTGTATATATATATATATATATATATATATATATATATATATATATATATATATATATATATATATATATATATATACTGTATCTCCCCCCCCACAATCCTCTCTCTTTTTCTTTCCCTTTTCTCTCTCACTCTTTCACTCTCACTTCCTATCTCTTTCTCTTTTTTCCCTCTCACTCTTTCACTTCCTATCTCACTCTCCTATCTCTCTCTCCTATCTCTCTCTCTCTCTCTCTCTCACACTTTCACTTCCTATCTCTCTCTCTCTCACTCTTTCACTCACTCTCTCACACTTTCACTTCCTATCACACTATCCTATCTCTCTCTCTCTCACTCTCTCACTTCCTACCTCACTCTCCTATCACTTTCCCCTCTCACTCTTTCACTTCCTATCTCACTCTCCTATCTCTCTTCACTCTCTCTCACTCTCACTCTCACTCTCTCTCCCCCAGGTGGCGCACACATTGGGTGTGTGTGGTAACAAGGTGGTGTGTCGGCTAAAGAGAATGGGAGGAGGTTTTGGAGGCAAGGAAACCCGAACCATATCTGTGTGTGTACCCGTGTGTGTAGCTGCTAAAAAGTGAGTAGTAGGAAGGGGGTGTTGAGAGTAGGGGACAGGCTGGGGGTGTTGAGAGTAGGGGACAGGCTTTGGTGGGTGGGGTGTGAGTAGGGGACAGGCTGGGGTGGGTGGGGTGTGAGTAGGGGACAGGCTTTGGGTGGGTGTGGGGTGTGAGTAGGGGACAGGCTGAGGGTGTTGAGAGTAGGGGACAGGCTTTGGGTGGGGGTGTGTGAGTAGGGGACAGGCTGGGGTGTGAGTAGGGGACAGGCTTTGGGGTGGGGTGTGAGTAGGGGACAGGCTGAGGGAGTGTGAGTAGGGGACAAGCTTGCTTCGGGGGGCTTAATAATAATATTATTACAGTATTACAGTATTATTATTATTATTATTATTATTGATGCTATTATTATTATTATTAATAATATTATTACTGTATTATTATTAATATTACTATAGTACAGTATTACAATTATTATTATTATTATTTTTATTGATGGTACAGTATTATTATTATTATTATTATTGGTGCTATTATTATTATTATTATTATTATTATTGGTGCTATTATTATTATTATTATTATTATTTTTATTGATGGTACAGTATTATTATTATTGGTGCTATTATTATTATTA
>JAWZYT010004016.1:20000-27500 GCA_034508575.1 Petrolisthes manimaculis | reverse complement strand
TCGGCATCGATGGCATGTGTGGTAGTAGTGGAGGTGGTAGGGGGGAGATAGCGTGATATCGTTTGTTTATATTTTATTAATCATACGTTATTAGTGTTTCCTTCTTTTTCTGTCCAAGAAATACCGAAATAACTTCCTTCTTTATATGGAAGGATATGGCTTTCCATTTTGTAAATGCACCACCTGACATGACTGAGTGTTGAAGCTGGTGTTTAACTCGTAATTACTAAACACGAGAGTCACACACACGGTAACAAGGCACGCTAGGCCTATATTCCCTTGACCTTGGGCTAGGGGGAATGGAGGTACTGAGGGTAGGGGGGGAAGTGGTGGGAACACACACACTTCACAGACGAGTGATATAATTTCCTAACATATTCATTATCATTTCGCTCGTTTTGTATACAAACTCATTGGATATGCTTCACTTATTTTTGCCACCCATTTATATGGATGCAATCGTTTTGAAAATAATTTTAAGTTAATATTTTGGTAGGTAATTCTACAGTGAGTCAGACATCCTACTCTGGCACGTGCTCTCGGAATCAGACGCCCGACTCTCCACATGTGAACACGTTTTGTTATGTTTAATGAATTGCCATCGTGTTTGAGGTCTCATAGTAAAAAAAAAAACGTCACTTTGGAGAGACATAAGAACCTATCCCAATTTTCATCATTAATCTTTAGTCTCTAAGGTGAGTCAGGCATATCCATTTACGCACCACCTAACCACAACACTCAACACGCTTACTGTACTTGTGGCGTCCACTGTATTAGGTTAAAAATGCAATTTTCTTACTAATCTACTTTAGTTTTCATTATACAGTCATCCCTCCGCTATCGCGGGTTCCACTTTCGCGTTTCGTAACTATCGCGCATGTGTGAAAAGTTCACCTTCATCCGCTATAGCGCATCCGTATGTGGACTATCGCGCACGTAACATTCAAATTTGGCGGTGCGATTGACCAAGCACACTGGACTGACAGCCATGTTTACCATGACATGGTGTTACAGTAGTAAAGATGAAGACTGTGTGGGTTTATAACTAGCCCTGCTTATCAACCCTATCTTTATTTAACACAAGAGTTAACTAGTGATACAATGTGTGGAGATAAAGCTTTTTCATCTGTGCCTAATTACACCTCGGTCTGGTATAGAATGTCCAATACGTCGATATAAGACGTCGTTCCTTTAGGGATGTATATTACAATTCGTATTAAGAATATCAAATGCATATAACAATTTGTATTAAGACGATTCATGACTGAAATGAATCGTCGGCATCGATGGCATGTGTGGTAGTAGTGGAGGTGGTAGGGGGGAGATAGCGTGATATCGTTTGTTTATATTTTATTAATCATACGTTATTAGTGTTTCCTTCTTTTTCTGTCCAAGAAATACCGAAATAACTTCCTTCTTTATATGGAAGGATATGGCTTTCCATTTTGTAAATGCACCACCTGACATGACTGAGTGTTGAAGCTGGTGTTTAACTCGTAATTACTAAACACGAGAGTCACACACACGGTAACAAGGCACGCTAGGCCTATATTCCCTTGACCTTGGGCTAGGGGGAATGGAGGTACTGAGGGTAGGGGGGGAAGTGGTGGGAACACACACACTTCACAGACGAGTGATATAATTTCCTAACATATTCATTATCATTTCGCTCGTTTTGTATACAAACTCATTGGATATGCTTCACTTATTTTTGCCACCCATTTATATGGATGCAATCGTTTTGAAAATAATTTTAAGTTAATATTTTGGTAGGTAATTCTACAGTGAGTCAGACATCCTACTCTGGCACGTGCTCTCGGAATCAGACGCCCGACTCTCCACATGTGAACACGTTTTGTTATGTTTAATGAATTGCCATCGTGTTTGAGGTCTCATAGTAAAAAAAAAAACGTCACTTTGGAGAGACATAAGAACCTATCCCAATTTTCATCATTAATCTTTAGTCTCTAAGGTGAGTCAGGCATATCCATTTACGCACCACCTAACCACAACACTCAACACGCTTACTGTACTTGTGGCGTCCACTGTATTAGGTTAAAAATGCAATTTTCTTACTAATCTACTTTAGTTTTCATTATATGCAAAGAAATAGTAAACAAAAGCATGTTTAGGGAGGAAAAATCTTGAAATATGAGGGACTGGGAACCAATTTCAATTATTCCCATTAGTTATTAAATTCCGCTATCGCGAATTCCGCTATCACGTGCTACTTACGGTACCAATTACTCGCGATAGCGGAGGGATGACTGTACATACATACATATATATACTGTATATACACACTCTCTCTCTCTCTCACACAGATAAAAGTGAATAACAAAGATAAAAATAAATTACATAAGATATAAAAATGCATAACAGAGATATAAAAATAAATTACATAAGATATAAAAATAAATTACATAATCCCGCACCCCCCAAGCCTGTCCCCTAATCCCGCACCCCCCAAACCCCCCCCAAGCCTGTCCCCTAACCCCCCCTCAAGCCTGTCCCCTAATCCCACACACCCCAAACCCCCCCCAATCCCACACACCCCAAGCCTGTCCCCCTACTCCCACACCCCAACCCCCCCCCAAGCCTGTCCCCTAATCTGACCCCCCCATACCCCAATCAGAACGCCAGACTTAAGCTACAACATGGAGAAGAACGAGGGTCGACTCTTTAACTATTTCTCATACGGAGCGGCCGTGACGGAAGTGGAAATTGACTGTCTAACTGGCGATCATACGGTGAGTTATACGTGATTATGTCGTATCTGTCTGTCTGTCTGTCTGTGTATCTATCTATCTGTCTGTCTGTCTCTCTGTCTATGTATCTATCTATCTGTCTGTCTGTCTATGTATCTATGTATCTGTCTGTCTGTCTATGTATCTATCTATCTGTCTGTCTGTCTGTTGCTGTCTGTCTGTCTATGTATCTATCTATCTGTCTGTCTGTCTGTTGCTGTCTGTCTGTCTATGTATCTATCCATCTACTCCCTCCTTACTCCCTACTCTGTCCCTCATGTTACTCTCCTTTACATACTCTTCCATGTTATTTTTATACAGTATATTTATTTGTCTATTCAAATTTTATGGACAGACAGACAGACAAGGTAACTTTCTGTAACTTCTTTTTCATATCAGTTTACATTTTATTTTTCCTCATATTTACAGTACTGTATTTATTTACACTTACAGGTTGTTCGTACAGAGATAGTAACTTCTTTTACATACAGTATCTTGTTTATTTACATTTTATTTCTCCTCATATATATTTATTTACATTTTATTTCTCCTCATATTTATTTATTTACATTATATTTCTCCTGATATTTATTTCTTTCCCCTTACAGGTTGTTCGTACAGACATAGTAACTTCTTTTACATACAGTATCTTGTTTACATTATATTTCTCCTCATATATATTTCTTTCCACTTCCAGGTTGTACGTACAGACATAGTAATGGACGTTGGTGAGTCTCTGAACCCTGCCATTGACATAGGCCAGATAGAAGGAGCTTTTACACAAGGACAAGGACTTTTTACTTTGGAGGAACTTGTATATTCACCACAAGGGGTTTTAATTACAAGGGGACCTGGAGCTTATAAAATTCCAGGTATTGTATGTGTGTGTGTGTGTGTGTGTGTGTGTGTGTGTGTGTGGGGGGGTTGTGGGTTGGGTGGGTTGTGGGTGTGTGTGTGTGTTGGTTGTGTGTGTGTATTTATGTGTTTATTTACAGTATTCATTCATGTATTTATGTATTTATTTATGTATTTACAGTACTTATTTATTTATGTATATACTTGTTCATTTACAGTATTTATGTATTAATTTCTGTATTTGTATTAATTTATGTATTTATGTATTAATTTCTGGATATATGTATTAATTTCTATATTTATGTATTAATTTCTATATTTATGCATTAATTTATGTATTAATTTGTGTATTTATATATTAATTTCTATATTTATGCATTAATTTCTATATTTATGTATTAATTTCTGGATATATGTATTAATTTCTATATTTATGTATTAATTTCTATATTTATGCATTAATTTATGTATTAATTTGTGTATTTATATATTAATTTCTATATTTATGCATTAATTTCTATATTTATATATTAATTTATGTATTTATATATTAATTTATGTATTAAGTTGTGTATTTATTTGTGTATTTATATATTAATTTATGTATTTATATATTAATTTATGTATTTATATATTAATTTATGTATTTATATATTAATTTGTGTATTAATTTGTGTATTTGTGTATTAATTTATGTATTAATGTGTGTATTTGTGTATTAATTTGTGTATTTTGGACCGCCAGGTTTTCAGGACATACCGAGGGAGTTCAATGTGTCGTTGTTAAGAGGAGCTCCTAATCCAAGGGCTGTATTTTCATCCAAGGTAAACGTTATTATTATTATTATTATATATTATGTATGTACTCTCTCGAACACACACACACACACACACAGATATGCACACACATACGCACATGAATTACATACACATAAATGAATTACATACACTCTCAAACACACACACACACAGATATGCACACACATACACACATGAATTACATACCCACTAATGAATTACATACACTCTCAAACACACACACATATACGCACATGAATTACATACACACTCTCTCAAACACACACACACACACACATACCCACATGAATTACATACAGTACACACACACACAAATTGCATACACACACATGAACAAACCTTACACACACACACCTATGTACTGTAAATTTCTCTCTCACTCACTCACTCACTCACTCACACACTCTCTCTAACTCCGTCTCACTCACACTCTCTCTAACTGTCTCACTATCTCACACTCACTCACTGTCTCACACTCTCTAACTCTGTCTAACTCACACTCTCTCTAACTCTGTCACACTCACTCATTCTCTCTCTAACTGTCTCACACTCACACACTCACTATCTAACTGTCTCACACACTCACACACTCTCATTCACACACTCTCTCTCTCTCTAACCGTCTCACTCACACTCTCACTCACACTCACACTCACACACTCACTCTAACTCTGTCACACTCACTCATTCTCTCTCTAACTGTCTCACTCACACTCTCTCTCACACTCACACTCTTTCTCACTCCGTCTCACACACTCACTCTAACTATCTCACACTCACACATTCTCTCTCTAACTGTCTCACACACACTCACACTCACACTCACACACTCTCACTCTCTCACACTCACTCTCTCTACCTCTCTCTTTAACACCAGGCCGTGGGTGAGCCTCCACTGTGCCTCGCCTCGTCAGTTTTCTTCGCTATCAAACAAGCCATTGCCTCAGTTAGGTCCGACCACAACCTCCCACCAGTCTTCCGGCTCGACTCACCCGCCACGGCAGAACGCATCCGTATGGCTTGTCAGGATTTCATTACTGCCAAGGTGTGTGTGTGTGTGTGTGTGTGTGTGTGTGTGTGAATGAATGGATGAGTGTGTGTGTGGGGGGAGGGGGAGAGGGTGTGTGAATGAGTGAAAGAATGAATGGATGAGTGTGTGTGTGTGTGTGAATGAGTGAAAGAATGAATGGATGAGTGTGTTTGTGAATGAGTGAAAGAATGAATGGATGAGTGTGTGTGTGTAATAATAATAATAATAATAATAAACGGTTTATTTCACATAGTGCAGCCCTGGAGCTGAAAATATACATGGGTGAGACAATGTTAAAAAAAAAAAAAAGTGGTAATGTGTGTTAGACATATATATACATATACATAAAATTCTACAGGTACATATGGGAATAATTATTTGTTGTTAATGATATTAACAATAGCAGGTATTGCGCTGTTCTTGTACCTGTCTGTTCTTGACCTTATGGGTTTTAATTTGTTGTAGTGACGGGTGGGCCTTGATGGAGGGGGGAGGGCCGGGGGTAGGAACAGGCGATGGCGAGGTTGTGACAATAACCTCTCACCAAACTTGGTCAGGTCACGGCGGTACTTTTCCTTTAGTGAGGGAAGGTTTAGGGAGATTAGCGCCTGTTGATAGCTGGTATAGGCTGGTCCCAAGATAATCCGGCATGCTCTTTTTTGCACACGTTCCAGCCGGCACATCTGTGTGGTGTTTAATGCAGATGAAAAGGCAGGCGAACCATATGTCAACTTGGGGAGGATGAAGGTGGTGTAAATATCCCTCAGTTGTTGATGTAAGGCACCCAGGGATTTCATTGTTTTGAGCATGTACAGCCTGTAGGTGGATGCCTGGATGGTGTTGGTGGTGTGCAGCTTCCAGTCTAGTTTGTTGTTGATGGTGACACCAAGTAGTTTGATTGACTCCACCACATGAAGTGAGTGGGAGCCAATTGTAACAACTGGTGGTGGGACTGGAGTTGTGGCTGTACAGACATGCATCACCACCGTCTTGTTTTGATTGATGGTGACATGATTCTCCCTTGTCCAATTTTGGAGGCTGTCAAGGATGTTTTGTAGAGGGCTGTAGTTTGGAGAGTCGTTGTTGATGGTGATCCCTATAGTGCAGTCATCTACGTATTTCCAGTGATGTGGTGTGTCCAGTGATGTGTGTGTGTGAATGAGTGAAAGAATGAATGGATGTGTGTGTTTGTGAATGAGTGAAAGAATGAATGGATGAGTGTGTGTGTGTATGTGTGTATGTGTGTGTGAGAGAGAGAGAGAGAGAGAAAATCCTGGATGAAAAAATACATTATTATTATTATTATTATTATTTTCAGATTGAGCCTTCACCACCCGGAAGTTTCAAGCCGTGGTCAGTAAGGGTGTAAATCCTGAGGCAGTCAATGAGGTTATGGCTCTTATTGGTATTATTATTTTTTTATTATTATTAGTATCCCAATTTGTGGTCTTATTTCCGCAATTTTGTGTTTGGGGAAAATGATAATTGGTATATTAATTAATCACCAAAATTGTCCCCCCCCTTTAATTAAGAATATATATTACATAGCAAGTATATGTTATTACACATTATTATTATTACGATTACTATTATTATAAATGAGAATGGTGAGTGCCTGGTGGATGTGTGTACCGAGGCGGAGTTGTTCCTCGTCAACATCTACTTCCACCACAGACACATCCACATGTAAAAGTGGAAGAGGAGAAATGAAAGGGGTGACCAGAAGAGTTGGAAACGTAATACTCTGAGGTGGTTTGGACATGTAGAGAGAATGTAAGGTGAAGGAGGAGTTTGTAAAGAAGGTGTATGTAAGGTGAGGAGTTTGTAAAGAAGGTGTATGTAAGGTGAAGAGTTTGTAAAGAAGGTGAGGAGTTTGTAAAGAAGGTGTATGTAAGGTGTGGAGTTTGTAAAGAAGGTGTATGTAAGGTGAGGAGTTTGTAAAGAAGGTGTATGTAAGGTGAGGAGTTTGTAAAGAAGGTGTATGTAAGGTGAGGAGTTTGTAAAGAAGGTGTATGTAAAGTGAGGAGTTTGTAAAGAAGGTGTATGTAAA
>JAWZYT010004016.1:7500-15000 GCA_034508575.1 Petrolisthes manimaculis | reverse complement strand
GATTTTCCTTCATGTTGTTGTTGTTGTTGTTGTTGCTAATACTTACAACTATTCAATTCATCTACAGGTTAATAAAATTGTTTGTTTGTTTGTTTGTTTGTACCAGAACGACGATGAGTTTTCTACCATCACCAGGAAGAGGAGGAGGAGGAGGAGCCTTGGTCACGTTGTTGTTGTTGTTGTTGGTGTGTGTGTTAAGCCAAGTGGTAGCTAACTCCACTTGTTCTACCCAACAACAACAACAAGAACACAGAACAGACGTGAGAGGACAGAAGTTGATGGTGAACTCCCTTGTCAACTCATCTCAAGTCATCAGAGCCGGCAAAGATTATTATCATGATGAGGATGCTAGAGAACTATACAACAGCACTTCCACCATCAAGATTCGTAGCCCCAAACATGATGAGGATGCTAGAGAACTATACAACAGCACCTCCAGCATCAAGATTCGTAGCCCCAAACATGATGAGTATGCTAGAGAACTATACAACAGCACCTCCAGCATCAAGATTCGTAGCCCCAAACATGATGAGGATGCTAGAGAACTATACAACAGCACCTCCAGCATCAAGATTCGTAGCCCCAAACATGATGAGGATGCTAGAGAACTATACAACAGCAGCACCTCCAGCATCAAGATTCGTAGCCCCAAAGACACACTCCTTTGGTTATCCCACAACAAGACGCTAAGCCGACATGTAAGAGAGGTCCCACAACTTACCCCCGGAGATCAGGCCAAAGTTGCCGTGTCACTTGAAACGGCTAGTAAGGCTATAGATGCAATCAATTTACATTATTTGGCAGAACTCGATGCTCTTAAACAACTCTCTGGCTCTTCAGCAGATGATGCCGCTAAAAGTTTAAAGACGCTGACCAAATTAACTTCCAGTTTGGGTACAGTTCTGAATTGTATTGGGGCTGCTGGTGCTATCTTCTCAGTAGTATCCACCTTCTTTATGCCTAGTGAATTAGAAGTTATACAGGGACTATACAGGGAGTTATACAGGAGTTATACAGGGAGGTAAACACTAAGCTTGATGCCATGTCTTCCCAAATGGAGAACATGAAAGATGAACTCAAGTCCTCGATAGAATTTAACACGTGGTTTACAACATACATTGATTGGGAGCTAACTATAAGAAACGGGGAGGAGAAACTTGGAGAGACACAGGATCGCTTATTGGAAGAAGGCGATGAAAGTGAAAGGCTTAAACTCCTAGAAAATTATGTTGATTACTATGAACAAACAGATATTGAAGGAACTACAAGGAATATTTATCAGGTGTCGGGTGTCCAGGAATCGTCAACTACCAGGAACCTCTTTGACCTGTACTCGACGGAGAACGGGTGTGATGTGGTGGAACTAACCCGGCTTTATCTAACCATACGTGAAATTGTCTCCAGCGGGGCAAAACAATCCGTCATATACCAGTTTTTGAAGTCGGCCAATGTGGATTATGCTCGTGAGAAATTGGAAGAGTTCAATGGTTGGTTGTATGATATCCGTCGAAAATATCAACTCAATGTGTGGTACTGCAAACGGGATTCCATAACAAATGCTAAAAAAGAGACGAAGAAAATTGTCCTGAGCCATGGAGGGGATGTAGTTAAAGAAGCTCTGAGTGAGTTAATATATGATAAGGTTGTACAGCTGTTCCCTTGGTACAAATGGGCCGTCATCATGTACGAAACGGCTCCTATCACAGTTGAAGTAACAATGGTAGGTTCTAGGCATACGTACACAAATAGGGTTGATGTTCCTAGTAAGGGTGATCAGTTTCTCCTGCTTACAGAAACTCAGCTGAAACAAACTGGAATTAATGTTGCACTCGGCTGGGTGGATGGTGAGGAAGACGTTTTACAGTCTTGCAGAGATATTCCAGACACTAAAAATTTTCTCCCATTCAAGTTTTGTGAAGATTGTGTTAGTAGTTCACTGAAGACCTCTAACATCATGATATCAGGCCTTATGTGCCCAAGTCACCTGCGTAGTGTGATATGGCAGACGTATGCCGAGTGTTTACAACCGGGATGTGCTTATGACGTGGCCAGTGATATAACCAGAGGGAAATATTCCTTCTTAGCGTATGGTAGTGAAGAGATCAGAAGTCCCTGTGATTCCCTTACCGTTTGCTCCGGTCAGGGTAAGTGCTACCACGTTCCTGACTCCAGTAGTCATATGTGTGTGTGTTATACCAACTACGAAGGGGAGAATTGTGAAACTTACAACGACCCGGTCTCTAGCCAAGCTATTGAAGACATGGTGGCTAGCTTCCGTCTTAGCTATGCAAATTTCATAGGTTTGCCCACAGTTATTGATGTATATTTGGCCATCGATACCATTACCGATATATTGAGAGATATGCAAAGTAATATCCTGTCCTCAATTGACTATGCAAATCTTGTATCTTTATACGGGGATTCATTTCGTGAAGCCGAGTTTATTACCGAGAAATATAAGGAATTAAAATCTGGAGTGATGGAGACGGATGAATATAAAACATCTCTGGAGGGCATTAACTATTACTACGTCATTAATGGCATTGAATCGGCTATTATGGGTACAGGACTCCTCGTCAACAAAGATTTCATGTCTATTTATAAAAGATCTCTCTCCGCTCAGTACGGGGACAACTTAATAACTTGTTCCGAAGAATATTATACTCTGCTGAACAACATGATGAACAATTTAGTCACTTTGGACCAAGTGACTGTTGAGGCAATGGTATGGGAGATGGGTTTGATGATTCAAGATATGGAGGTTTCTGAAAGGGAATCGGAACTAGAGAAGGTAGAGAGGATAGTGGAGGAAGCTAATGAAAGGAGAGACACATATAGGTCCTTCTGGAGACAACAAATGTCCTGTCCAACCTTGACAGCAACTCACCTGGTTGAAAAATACTGCGTCGCTGGCTCAAGCTACGAGAATCTACAAGTCTCTCTCACTTGTACCGATGAGAAAGTAGCAAACCCATCCTCAGTGACTTGTTCCCGGAATGGAGGCACCTTGGAATGGTCAGAACAGCCTCAGTGTGTGTATGAGTGGAGTAGCTGGAGTTCGTGGAGTGCCTGCAGTACGACGTGTGATAATGGACAGCGTACCAGAACACGAACCAAACCCAATGGCGAAGTGGACAATGAAGCTGAGATCTGTAATGAGGAGGATTGCTGTCAAGAAAGGTAGGCTTATGTTAGTCAAAGATGCTGTTAATTTTTGTTATGCCCTGACTAGGAACAAACACACACGAGAGAAACACACCCTTCCACACACACACATGAGGCTAACAAACACACCCTTCCACACACACACACGAGGCTAACAAACACACCCTTCCACACACACACACGAGAGGCAAACAAACACACCCTTCCACACACACACACGAGAGGCAAACAAACACACCCTTCCACACACACACACACACACACACACATCCATCTAAGCTCTGACTGACCTTTTATCTATTCTTATATACAGATACAACAAATTCAAGTGTAACAACAACAACTGCGTATCTACGAGTCAAAAATGTGATGGAAGGAACGACTGCGGGGACAACAGTGATGAGAACCTATCTTCATGTACCTACCTTCGTTCAGGGGATACCATTGCTCTCAGGACCAGTTGTAAGGGTGATACGTTTTGGCTCAGCTGTTGGTGTACTGTCAACTGTGGTCATCCCTACTGTAAGGTGCAAACTTGTCCGGGTGAAACGATGGACTATAATGATTGGGAAGATTGTAGCGGGGCGAGGTTCAACCATATCGCTGCTGTCGGTCGCGGCATCGGAGACCCCATACGTCACGGAGACAAAATTGCTATCAGGTACTGTAGTTAAAACCACCTTTCGGGTTATACAAATTGTCATGTGACCACCTACAGCACCAGGAATTCACACACGGAAAGTGGACGTACACGAGGGGGGACAGAGGACATTTTCGTCACAAAAAAACACCCCACTAATTACTTAATTACACATACTTCACTTATATGGTCTAGTGTACAGTCGGTGGCAAAAGTCCTGTCGCCTCACCTGCTTCACCGAGACACGCGAAGTTCATATACAGGACTTTTGCCACCGACTGTACACTAGACTATATAAGTGAAGTATGTGTAATTAAGTAATTAGTGGGGTGTTTTTTTGTGACGAAAATGTCCTCTGTCCCCCCTCGTGTACATCCACTTTCCGTATGTGAATTCCTGGTGCTGTAGGTGGTCACATGACAATTTGTATAGCCCGACAGACAAACAGAGTCTCTTCATTTATATATAGAGATTTCTGACCAGCGTGTGAGGAGCAGAAAGCTTCGAATCGCCTGGTATTGCTCATTTCCCCCCAACCCAGTACACTTATATACATTCCTCCTGACTATGCCACTAAATAAACTCCTTCCATATAGGTTTTAACCCTTAACGTCCGGACCGCGGTCATAGACGGACCCAGGAAGCCTCCGGGTCGTGTCTTACACCCCTGCCATGTGGTGACCGGGCGAGATGAAGCACCGCTATTGCCAATGTCGGCATTTGCGAGCCCAATTTGGCGTTTTTTTTTTCAAATGGCTATACTTCACCACCATCCCTACAAATCACCATCGTCAGTCAGTGTGTTACTGACTGTAAACATGGATGGATGTGGATTAGATTTCTCGTGCGTGTCCGATTCTGTGGTGCGCCATGCTTACTTACAACACTGACTGCCACCCGCACGGGCCACGTTCAGTTGTCGTCAGAGCCACTGCACCTAAGCGAACGCAGCCGTGCTCACACGAAAAAGTACCCTTCATTCCTCACTTAATTTCTCGGCAACGGAGAGTCGTAGAGAGCTGAGGTTGGTTTTATTGGAAAGAGGAAGAGTTGATGGTGCTAACAAGACCAAATTTAAGTTGTTCAGTATCGTAGTTTAGACGTACAGAGTAAGTGGAATAGAGCGATTTTGGAAAAATCGGCCAAAAGCGCCCGGCCACACAGTAGGGAAAGTAAGACTAGCCCCGGACTGACAAAATGGCTATCCATAGTTATCCCGTCGCGGAGGGGTTAAACATTTGAGGGCCTTTACTGGAGCTCTATGAATTCTCCAAACTACTCGAGGCAACAGATTCCCTATTCGAAACATTGAAGCGTTCTGTGGCCTGGATTATTTGGAGGGTTCTTGGAGGGTGTTTATTCTTTGTGATATTTCTGTTAATATAATTGTGTTTATTCTTTGTGATATTTCTGTTAATATAATTGTTTTTGTTCTTTGTGGTTCTTGTGCTGTTCTCTAAGTTAACTTGGCATTTATTTATGTCCTTCAGGTATGGGTATTTCTCTAGCGACCAATCTGGGTACTGGTTAAGCTGCGATGTAAACCATTCTTGTATGACACGAACCTGTCCCGGCTACTACTTCAACCCACAGGATGAAGAACCGTGTAGCGGGGAAGTTTTCAAGATCCTTACGACGCACAGAAGAGGGAGCTGCACTTCTTCTTACGTGGATAATAGTTGTATAGGCGACCCCATACAACCGGGGGACGATGTGTTTATTCTATTTAAAGCCTATTCTAATAATGGTTACTGGTTGTCGGGGAATGACGATAGGGGTGATCCCATCGATACTAAAACATGTCCAGGAATATACCTTAATAATGACGACCATCAAAATTGCGACTGCGAGAAGTGGACTATTTTTAGACGCTAATGAGACGGGGACCATTTTCACACGCTAATGAGAAAGGGACCATTTTCACACGCTAATGAGAAAGGGACCATTTTCACACGCTAATGAGAAAGGGACCATTTTCACACGCTAATGAGAAAGGGACCATTTTCACACGCTAATGAGACGGGGACCATTTTCACACGCTAATGAGAAAGGGACCATTTTCACACGCTAATGAGACGGGGACCATTTTCACACGCTAATGAGAAAGGGACCATTTTCACACGCTAATGAGAAAGGGACCATTTTCACACGCTAATGAGAAAGGGACCATTTTCACACGCTAATGAGAAAGGGACCATTTTCACACGCTAATGAAAAGTGGTCCATTTTCACACGCTAATGAAAAGTGGTCCATTTTCTGTTACTTAAGGGAAACACCTCTTTTTGTAAATTTGAGTGTTACTAAATCCTTCAAAATACATTACAAAAACAGATCCCCATACGTAAAAAAAAGCTGATTTCTTTATTTTTGTTCATCTGGTTCTGTTTCCTGGCAAATTTTGGAGGAATCAGAAACCTCCAATTTTCATCCAAGTTTGTACAAGTAATAAAAAATATGATACCATGGTTATATATAAGTTATTTTTTTTCTTATATTGTTATTTTTTTTTTTTAATTACTGGAATAATATATGATGCAAAAATATTAGTGGTTTTTTTATTCCAATCCTCTCTATTATTATTATTATTATTATTATTATTATTATTATTATTATTTTTATTATTATTATTACAGACAAATTTGTTGAGAGAGAGAGAGAGAGAGAGAGAGAGAGAGAGAGAGAGAGAGAGAGAGAGAGAGAGACTCACTCCTATTTCACACCAAATGAGAATAGTTTAAAACTTTTTTTTTGTACTGATTGAGATTCTCTGTGTGTGTGTGTGTGTGTGTTTTCTTCTCGTCTATATGTAAATTGACCTTTGCTTCTTCATGTATCTGTTACTACGTCTACATGCATGTATGTATGTATATATGTGTGTATCTATATATATGTATGTATGTATGTATTTATCTCTATCTATCTAAGTATATATGTATGTATGTATGTATGTATATATATATGTGTGTATATATGTATGTATGTATGTAAGTATATATATATATGTAAGTATATATATATGTGTGTATGTATGTATGTATGTATGTGTGTATGTGCGTCACTAATCCCCATGCTGTAAGCTGAGTCACAGACAGTTTGCTGTGGAGATGGAGGACCAAATACACACATACCTTTGTTTATTTAGAGAGAGAGAGAGAGAGAGAGAGAGAGAGAGAGAGAGAGAGAGAGAGAGAGAGAGAGAGAGAGAGAGAGAGAGAGAGAGAGAGAGAGAGAGAGAGAGAGAGAGAGAGAGAGAGAGAGAGAGAGGGGAAGAGTAAATGGAAGTGAAGCGAGGGGAGAAGTGAAGGAGGGCAAGAAATAAGAAAAGAAGAGAGAGAGAGAAATGGAAGTGAAGCGAGGGGAGAAGTGAAGGAGGGCAAGAAATAAGAAAAGAAGAGAGAGAGAGAGAGAGAGAGAGTGTGAAAGGGGAAGATAGAGAGGAGAGACTAAGGGGGATGAAGGAAGGAGAAGGATGTGTGTGTGTGCGTGTCATGTCTGTATGTATATATATATTTATATATGTAAATGAAGAGAGTGTGTTTGTGTGTCATGGTATACAAATTGTCATGTGACCACCTACAGCTACAGCGCCAGGAATTCACACACGGAAAGTGCACGTACACGAGGGGGGACAGAAGACATTTTCGTCACAAAAAAACACCCCACTAATTACTTAATTACACTTCATTATACTTCA
>JAWZYT010004015.1:0-29939 GCA_034508575.1 Petrolisthes manimaculis | reverse complement strand
CTGGAAAGGAGGGAGGGAACACACACACACACACACACACACACACGAGAACAGATTGTGCAAGTACTGGAGTGGAAAAAGAAGATCCCCTCTTGACACACACACACACACATGCACACACACACCTCCTTTCCTGCTTGTCTGCTTTTCTTATTGACTTTAGGGAACAAGTTGTGGTCAGTGTCCTTGGTTGACCTGGTGCACTCATGACACACACACACACACACAGAGAGAGAGAGAGACATAGACAGAAAGAGAGAAAGAGAGAGAGAGAGAGAGAGAAGAGAGATACATAAAGAGAAAGAGAGAGAGACATAGACAGAGAGAGAGGGAGGACACACACACACACAGATAGGACACAGAGAGAGAAAGAGAGACAGACAGACAGACAGAGAGACAGAGACAGACAGACAGACAGACAAAATACACACACACAGAGAGAGAGAGAGAGAGAGAGAGAGAGAGAGAGAGAGAGAGAGAGAGAGAGAGAGAGAGGACACACACACACACACAGAGAGAGAGAGGAGCAAAGGTAACGGGACAAGACTGAATAAAACAAGTAGCCTAGGCTCACTGAAGAAAGCACCAGTTCAAAGTGGGTTAATGAAGGGCAGAAGTTTTGTGTTGGTAAATCTGGAGCAACTGAATCCACCAAACTAGTCCAAGCAACAACAGAACACCATTAGTTTTGCACGTCTGGTCCTGTTTCCTAGCATACTTTGGAGGAATTAAGGCACTCCAATGTACTACAAAATAATTACCACCTTAATTAAATGCTGTACTCTCGTTAATTTAAAAGGAAAATGTTGGTTTAATTAAAAGTATTCTGGTGTTTTTTAATTAAATGGATATTGGTGTGTTTAAAGGGATTATCGTGTTTTTAAAAGGATATTCTTGTGTGTTTATATGTATTATAATGTATACAACACACCCTTGTGTTTAAAAGTATACCCCCTCGTGTTTAGAGGTGTACAAGTTTGTATTTATATGTATAATTCTGTGTTTAAAGAGATAATTGCTCACATAGGCTCATATAGGGATTCTCTCTCTCTCTCTCTCTCTCTCTCTCTCTCTCTCTCTCTCTCTCTCTCTCTCTCTCTCTGTAGTCTAGGATATTTTGGAGAAGTGAACATTGTATGATTTTCCTTACCCAACCCAACCCAACCAAACCAAACCTACTGTTATCATGTGTGTTTGTGTGTTAACCTAACCAAACCATAACCTAACCTAATTAACCTGACCAAACCAAAACAAACCAAACCAAACCCAAGCTAACCTTACCCAACCAAAACAAACCTAACCTAACCAAACAAACCCAAACAAACCCAACCCAACCCAACATAACCCAACCAAACCAAACCCAAGCTAACCTTACCCAACCAAAACAAACCTAACCCAATCAAACCATAACCTAACCTAACTTAACTTAACTTAACTTAACTCAACTCAACTTAACTCAATCAAACCTACTTTTATCATGTGTGTTTGTGTGTTTGCAGGTGGTGATCGTAACTTAACTCAATCAAACCTACTGTTATCATGTGTGTTTGTGTGTTTACAGGTTGTGATCGTAGGGAACGGTGCTGTTGGTAAGTCGTCCATGATACAACGTTACTGTAAAGGCACCTTCACTAAAGACTACAAGAAAACCATTGGGGTCGACTTCTTGGAGAGGCAAATTGAGTGAGTTGAGTGTGTGTGTGTGTGTGTGTTGGTTTTTGGGAGGGGGGGGGGGAGTTTTGGGTTTTGTTTTATGTATATTTTTGTCCTATTTGTTTTCTGAATGTTTTCCTTTTTTTTTTTTTGCTTAATTTATTTTCTTCTTTTTCTCTTCTTTTCTCTCTTCCTTTCTTATTTTCTATCTTTCTTTCTCTCTTTCTCTCTCTCTCTCTCTCTCTCTCTCTCTCTCTCTCTCTCTCTCTCTCTCTCTCTCTCTCTCTCTCTCTCTCTCTCTCTCTCTCTCTCTCACTCTAAATGGTTCCCATCTTTCAGTTCTTCAACTGTCCCTCTATTACTATTACTACTCACATTACCACGACATCACTACCATTATCACTACTACTACCACTGTTACTATTATGATCATTACTATTACTATTATTTTAACTATTACACTTCCTTTTCAGTACAAGTGGTGAGGAGGTACAACTACTATTATTACTACTATTACAACAACTACAACTACTACTACTATTACTATCATTACTATTATTATTGTTTTTGTTTTCAGTACAAGTGGTGATGAGGTTCGACTTATGTTATGGGACACAGCTGGTCAGGAGGAGTTTGATGCCATTACCAAGGCTTACTATAGAGGAGCTCAGGCCTGTGTGGTGGCCTTCTCTACTACTGATAGGGACTCCTTCAATGCCGTCAGTAAATGGAAGAAAAAGGTGAGTGAGAGAGAGGGATAGAGAGAGAGGGGGGGATGGGAGAGTGTGTGTGTGTGTGTGTGAGAGAGAGAGGGAGAGAGAGAGAGAGAGGGGGGATGGGAGAGTGTGTGTGTGTGTGTGTGTGTGTGAGAGGGAGAGAGAGAGAGAGGGGGGGATGGGAGAGGGTGTGTGTGTGTGGAGAAAAAGAAGGTGGATTGGTTTGTGTGTGGGGGGGGAGGGGAAGAGGAAGGTGTGTGTGTGTATATATATAATTTTAATACTACCCTTCTATACACTGATAGAGGATATATAATATATATATAATATTAACACTACCTTTCTATACACAGATAGAGGATGAGTGTGGCAGTATTCCTATGGTTTTGGTACAGAATAAAATAGACCTTATTGACCAAGCCACTGTTAAACCGTAAGTATTAGATTGATTTTATTATTATTATTATTTATTATTTTTTTTTTTTTATTATTATTATTATTATTTTTTTTTTATCTAGATGTTTATGTAATTATTTGCTTTATTTATTCTATTTATTCATATATATATTCTTTTTGTATTTATTTATTTATTCATTTATATATTCTTTCTGTATTTATTCATTTATTTATCTATTCATGTGTTTATTTATTCTTTATTTACCTATTTAGTTGCTTATTTATTAATCCTGTATAATTATATATATTCTTTCTATATATGAATTTTCCCTGGCCAAACCATTCATTTCATACATACATACTGTACATACATACATACATACATTCATACATTCATTCATTCATTCATTCATTCGTACATACATACATACATTCATTCATACATACATACAGAAAGAAAAGAAAAGAAAGGAAATAGAAGTAAAGGAAAGGAATGGAAGAGAAAGAAGGAAAGGGAAGGGAAGGGAAAGAATGTAATAGAAGTAAAGGAAGGTAAGGGAAGGGAAGAGAAGAAAGAAAAAGAAGGGAAGGGAAGAAAAGGAAGGAAAGAAAAGGAAAGAGAAGAAAAGGGAAGGGAAGAAATAGAAGGAAAGAGAAGGAAGGGAAGGGAAGGGAAGGAAGAAAAAGAAGGAAAGGGAAGGGAAGAAATAGAAGTAAAGGTAAGGAATGAAAGGAAAGAGAAGGAAGGGAAGGGAAGGTAAGGTTAAGTGAAGGTCATTTCATACGATATAGTCATTAGAAGGGAAAGTTGTTTGTCAGCATTATGTGTGGGAGGGAAGGGAGACAAAGAGGGAAGGGGAGGGGAGGGAAGAAGGAAGGAAGGACAGGTGGGGAAAGAATATAAAGAAACACCAAGGAAAGAAAAGGGAGACAAATAGGGAAGGAGAGGGAGGCACCAAAGAAAGGGAGGAAGGACAGGTGGGGATATAGATAAAGAAACATGAAGGAAAGGAAAGGAAGGAAGGAAGGACAGGTGGGGAAATAGATAAAGAAACACCAAGGAAAGAAAGGGGAGGCACCAAGGAAAGGAAAGGAAGGATTGGTAAACATTATAGACTTAGGAAATAATAAACATAAAAACAAAAATAAACAAACATAAGAAAAGAAAGGAAAGTGGGTGAAAAAAATAATAAACACAGACATAGGAAAAAATAAACATGCATAGGAAAAATTAAACATAAAAATAAACAAACACGAAGGAAAGGAAGGAAAGTGGGTGAAAAAAAAAAAAAAAAAAAAAAAACAGACTTAGGAGAAAAAAATAATAAGAATAATGAAGGCCACTGAACCAAGATACTGACAGTTTTGGTTTGGTTGGCCAATGCAGTTCGTTAATTAAGTTAAGTAACCTTGTGGTGTAGTCTGAAAATTGGAGGTAAATGAGTCCTTCAAATATTGCCATGAAACACACACACACACACACACACACAAGGAAGCATTTTACACACACACACATACACACAGTACCTCACACACTTTTTACACACACACACACACACACACACACACACACAAGGAAGCATTATACACACACACACACTCATACACACAGTACCTCACACACTTTTTACACACACACACACACACACACACACACACAAGGAAGCATTTTACACACACACACACACTCATACACACAGGACCTCACAAGCTTTTTACACACACACACACACACACACACATACACATATATATACATACATACATACTGTACATACACACACACACACACACACCTATATGAAAGGAGCTTGTTGTTCCATGGCATAGTCAGGAGGAATCAGAAGCCTCCAATTTCCATACACGATCAAGGGAGAGTTGTGTGTGTGTGTGTGTGTGTGTGTGTTGGTTAATGTGAGTGGAATTTGGGTCAAGGCTGAGAAGGATATTGTATCGACTGGACTGGGGTGTCGAGACGTATGTATGTGTGTGTGTGTGTGTGTGTGTGTATGTGTGTGTGTGTGTGTGTGTGTGTGTGTGTGTGTGTTCCATTCACCCTTAACGAAAGACAATACTCACCCAACTTACAAATCCATACATACATCAACCATCCATCCATCCATCCATCAATCCCTCTCATCCATCAACCATTCCTTCAACCAACCAACCAACCACTCATCCAACCAACCATCAATCAACCACTCATCCAACTATCAAACCATTAATCCATCCTTCAACCAACCAACCAACCATCAATCAACCACTCATCCAACCATCAAATCAACCAACCAACAAACCAACCAACCATCCAACCAACCAACCATCAAATCAACAAACAAACAAACCAACCATTCATTTATCCAACCATCCAAACAACCACTCATTCACATTTTTTATTTTACAGAGACGAGGTTGAATCTTTGGCTCGTGAATTGAGGATGCGACTGTACAGAACGTCAGTAAAAGAAGACCTCAATGTGGAACAGGTTTTTAATTTCCTCGTGGACAGATACCTGGCCATCATTAACCACCCTGACGATATCTATACACCAAAGACCGTAGGAGAAAGTAAGTTGGGTTAGGTTAGGTTTGGTTTGATTTGGTTTGGTTAGGTTTGGTTCAATTTGGTTTGGTTTGGTTTGGTTTGGTTCAATTTGGTTTGGTTTGGTTTGGTTTGGTTCAATTTGGTTTGGTTTGGTTGGGTTGGGTTAGGTTAAGATGTGAAATGAGGTTAGGTTTGGTTGGGTTTTGTTAGGTTAGGTTCAATTTGGTTGGGTTTGGTTGGGTTAGGTAAAGACTAGGAGGAAGAAAGTTGTCAGCAGGGTATTATGATATGTAAGGTTAAGTTTTGTTAAGTTAAGTTTTGTTGGGTTGGGTTGGGTTTGTTTGTTTGTTTTGGTAAGGTTCAATTTGGTTTGGTTTGGTTGGGTTAGGTTAAGACTGTACGAGAAAGTAAGTTGTCAGAAGGGAGGTGAGGTTAGGTTACTGTACATAGTCATAGAAAATTATATAATACACACCCAAAACAACAACAACAACAACAACAGTGGGAAACGAGGGAAGGAATTACTGAACCGTATTGTGTAAACTGTTAAGTGAATAGAGAGTGGGTGGGGGGAATAAAATATAAGTTATGTAGAATATCCCCAACTCACTCTTCTTCTTTTTTTTCAGACATATTTGGGAACCCTGCCAAGTTAAAGAAAGGAGACACCATCACATTGAGTGGCAAGAAGAAGTCGAGTAAGAAGCAACTGATTAAGAACGCGTGTAAGGTTATATAGAGGAGGGTGGAGCTGAGGGTGGAGGAAGACAGAACGACCCCCTGATCCCCTAGGCATGCAACACCCTACGACACTAACACGAGGGAGAAGAGAGTTGTGATTGAGAGGAGAGGTGGTGGGACAGTAAACGTGATTGAAGGATGTGGAAGAGAAGGAAGGACAGAAAGTATGAATGAAATAGAAGGAAAGGAGGCAAACCATGCATGAAGGATATGGAATAGAAGGAGGGACAGTAAGAATGAAGGATATGGAAGGAGGGACAGTAAACATGAAAGAGATAGAAGGAAAGGAGGAAAAACAAGCATGAAAAATATAAAAGGAAGGGAGGGACAGCAAGCATGAAAGATATAGAAAGAATAGGGAGAAAGTAAACATAAAAGAGATAGAAGAAAATGTGTGTGTGTGAGTGTGTGTGTGTAATCAGAAGAATCAGTCAGTGTGTGTGTGTGTGTGTTTGTGAAAATTATGTGACCTTTTTTTTTTATTTGTGTGTGTTTTGTTATAATATACACACACACACACACACAAACACACACTGCGTTTAAAGGAGCATGTAAGGGTGGAAAAGATAGATAGATAGATGGATGGATGAATGAAAATAATAATAATAATAATGTGTGTATTTCAGATTTAACTATACAGTTGTACAGAATAATAATAATATATTAGACATGACATACAGTGCTGTGATATGCATTGCCTTTGGTAAAACACACATACATACACACATACACACATACATACATACACATATGCATACATACATACACACATACAGTTGCCCAAGGAAAGACTGCAACCAAATTTGGTGGTGTGTGGCAATATCTGGCAGCTGCTCCAAAGTAAACACTCGTACTTTATCAAACTAAAAAATATATGTGTGTATTTAGGTACTGTAGATTCTGTTTCATGGTATAGTTTTGAGGAATCTGTAGTACCAGCTCTCTCCTTTATACAGCAAGATTGTACAAAGATAATAATAATAATTGTAATAATAATAATAATAATTATAATATAACCTGGACAATCATATACACACACACACACACACACAGTAACATTCACACATACACAAACAGTAACACACACACACACTCATGTAATATAGTGCCTATTATGTCTATACAATCAATTATATACCATTTTATAATAATAATAATAATATAACCTTATACTGTATGTGTAGATATAATAATTATGATCTATTAATTACTTTATATTGCATTCTATCATTTTATATCACTTTACTTGTAGATATAATATTATTAACTCTATATTCTACTATCATCTATCATTTTATAATTATATAACTTTATGTGTAGATATAATAATAATTGTACTATTCCTATTATACTATTGTCTATAATTTTATATAACTTTATGTATAAATATAATAATTATACTGTACCATCATTTTTATATTATTATCTATCTTTTTTTTTTATGTGTAGATGTAATTATTGTACTGTATTCATATAATTATTATCTCATTAATTTATATATAGTCTTTCTTTCTTAATTAATCATTCTACTATTAATCTAAACTCATTATATATAACTTTTATGTGTGTGTGTATGTATGTGTAGCCCTAAGTTTTGTACTGTTTCCTTATATTTGTGAATTAATTGGAAGGTGTTTGATCACACACACACACACACACACACACACACACACACACACACACACACACACACCATTAGTTCACAGAAAGATTATACTGTACCTCCTTAATGTTTGTAATAATGGGATCTGTGTGTGTGTGTGTGTGTGTGTGTGTGTGTTTCTTGGCAATATTTGAAGGACTCATTAGCCTCCAATATTTTTTTTTACTACATTCCTTAATCTTTTTCAATATTGACTTTGATATCCATATAGGTGTGTGTTTTTTTTTTTGTTTTTTTAATTAATCAGGTGACCTTGGCCTTACAATTTTGACTTTGATAAATATAATAATAATAACGTGTTTGTGAATGTGTGTTTTTGTCGTGCCATAAAACATAAAGAAATAAATAGTGTTGGGAAGTAGAGTTTGTGGGGATGGGAGAGTGTGTGAGGTGGAGGGAGAGTGTGAGTGTGTGTGGTTTAGGGAGAGTTTGTGTGTGTGGTTTAGGGAGAGTGTGTGTGTGTGTGTGTGTGAGAGAGAGAGAGAGAGAGGTGGAGGGAGAGTGTATGTGAGTGTGTGTGTGAGGTGGAGGGAGAGGGAGAATGAGTGTGTGTGTATGTTTGAGTGTGAGGTGAAGTTTGAGTGTAAGTTTTAGTTTTAGTGTGAATTTGAGAGAGATTGCGAGATTGAGTGTGAATTTGAGGTGTGTGTGTGTGTGCTAGGAAAGGTAACAAGAAACTAATCATTTTTAACCCTGTGAAATAATAATAATAATGTTGTATATAAATGTACTATGTGTATATTTTAACTTAATGTGTATTGTATTTACATCTTATTTGTGTATCAATCTAACTATAATAATAATAATAATAAATATAATACAGTTATATACTATTGTTTATTCATTTGCTTTGAAAATTATATACAAAAATAAGTTATTATTGCCAGACCTACAGAATATAGGATTATTTTCTACAATATATTGGATCCATTTACAGTGGCAGGATGTTATGAAATTTTGGAGTATTCTACAGTAATTTAGACATTTCTTAAGGAAAATCTACAGAAACTTGCTGCTTTAGAGATAATTCTATCAATGATAATGAAATAGATTAATGGAAATTAGTTTGTGGTGGTCCCTTGGCAATTTGGCAACACTGTCGGGAGGGTCAGTACAATGTTGCCAGGTGCAGGAAAATTTCTCTGTTTTAGGGAATTTTGAAGTCTACACAGGGAAATTATATAAAGATTGTTCAAGAGTAAACGGAAATTTCTACCTGACGAAATACCAAAAAGACAGAGGCTGACTGTCAATGTTCAAGAGTAAACAGGGAATTATTGAGACAAAAAGGGAAATTCTAAAGGTGACGTTAGGGAAATATTGTTGAGCAGACCTGGTAAGACTGGCAAGTTGGCAACACTGAACTGTCAGTATCCAGGCTACAGTGGTGGAGGACAGACGTCTTTTGGTCACCAGCAGAGATATGGTGAATATTTTTGACGTCTCTTGTGGAAGTTGTGGTATTTAACTGTGAATTATGAGCGCATACACTCTGTTAAGCTTTCAATATACTGTAATGTATAGGTATCATTTAAATCAAGAGGTCAAATGATCGTGAACCAAGCTAATTATAGTTTAAATCAAAGGTCAAAATAATGATGGTGGTGAACTAAACTAATTATTGTATATTTTCAGGAAGTTTTGAGCTGCTGGCTGTGATGACCTGACCACGTACACCGATGATGGAGGATAAATATTAAATTACTTCTGTTTCCCCTGATCACTTAAGTGTTCTACATTATTATTCACAAACATAAGGTTGGTTTACACTTTTATAATTATTTTTTGCTGGATAGGGTCACTTTATTATCAGATTATCCTCTTATTTTGACAAAGGTTTGGTGTGTCAGATTAAAATTGGAGGTTAGTTGTAGTTTTTCAAATATATGCAACGAAACACACACACACACACACACCTACTGTACTTTGAATACCCCGTGATATATGTCAGAAAATTGGACTATTGGAGATTAGCTATAGTTTTTCAAATATTTGCCAGGAAGCACACACACACACACACACACACACACACACACACACACACAAACACACACACACACACACCTATTTTGAATATCCCGTAATGTATATCAGATTATAATTGGAGGTTAGCTAATAGTCCTTTAACTTAAATATTGCCACGAAACACATACACCTATATTATTGAAGGAGCTTGTTTCGTGGCATAGTCTGGAGGAATCAGAAACCACCGAGTTGTCTCATACAGTACACGATCACAGGGTCCTTGATTCCTCCAAAGTATGCCAGGAAACAGGACCTGATGAACAAAAATAATGGGAGTTCTGTTGCTTGGAGTAGTTTGGAGGAATAATGTGCTCCAGATTTACCAACACTACTTCCCACCTTGACAAGTTGGTTCCGGTGTTGCTAATTAGAAGACGATTTATTTAGGGCCTATTCCACATTGGCTTTGGTTTGTTATAATAATGTTTAGGATCCTTCCCAACCAACCACACTTGTCAGTTTTAATTATGTCCAACACACTCACTATCCAGTCACTATCCACATCCACAAAATCTGTCGGGTAGTTCCATTATTACCCTAGTTTCATAGTGGAGTCATCAAATTCATTCAATAATTCACTCATTAGTCATTTACACTGTAAAGTTTCTTTCGTTATGGTGAATGCAAACTAAAACAAACCATTGTGGAATGATTCGTTTGATAATTTATTCTTGGTAGAATTTTTAACTCCTCCACTTAAATTAATTGGTTTAATCTTGGAAGACAACATAATTATAATAGTTACAATTTAATTGTTATTGATGTGGCTTACATTAAGTGGTTCATTTTTTAATAGTCTTGTCCTTACCCTGGCAATAGGTAACATCCTATACGGTACTGTATACACCTTCCCAGGAAGACATGTCAATGTTGACCCGGCTGCATATTTCCTGTTCTGTGACCCATTTTAGTCTAGCCACGCCCCCTCGGTAGGTTAGGTCAGGTTTGGTTGAGTTAGTACTAACTAGACTGTGGGTTGAGTATAGGGTAACCTTTCATTGGAAAGTGTAAAATTTGTCAAGCGGTTTTCAGCGTTGATGATTGTGGTACTTGTTCGTAATGTACAGTAGCCTATCTTGTATCCCTAGTCTTGAAATTGTCATGGGTGTAGGCTATTGCAATGTCTTTGACTCGGTGTAGGCTACAGTACACTCTCATTATTCACTGTATTTGTGGGTGTAGGCTACTGTAGATTAATTATAAACTGTACAAGACACACACATAACACCAGTGGAAAACATGGGAATACTGTACTTTGAAGAATTGCATGAATTTAAAGGTTGTGTGTACTTGGCTGGTACTGTACTGTGGATTCTTCTTGGTGGACCAGAGTTCGAGGTGAATCTTGTATACAAACCAAGACAGGTAGTGGAAGGTGCAGTGTCTGTCCCCTTGTATCATAGAGGTATAATATGTCATGCAGCCTCCTTTATATTATACCTCCATGTCTTTTATAACCTTATACACTTAGAGAGGAGGTGGGGGGGGGGGGGGGGGGGGCAATAATTCTGTTCTGATCCAAGGTACAATATGAATCCCTACCAACTTAAGGTGGTAATTCTTTTTTGGTACATTGTAGTGCTTTGATTCCTCCAAAGTATGCTAGGAAACAGGACCAGATGTGCAAAAATAATGGTGTTCTGTTGCTTGGAATAGTTTGGAGGACTCAGTTGCTCCAGATTTACCAACACAAAACTCCCCCTTAAGTTACTCGAGAGGAGTGAGGTTGGTGTCTCAGATTTGGGATAGAATTGACCCCCTCAGTGTACAGTTGGCCACAGGAATTCTTACACATGCTATATGAAAAGAGATTATTCTGTGTAAATACTGTAATCAATGGTCTACGATATAACTGATTAGCGATACGACAAAACTAATTTTAATGTTGTACCATATGTATAGCAGTTACGTAATCTTAAATTTTCTCTATGCCGTAAACCTCTAAATTCTAAAACAGTGTGTGTACAAATTCCTGTGGTAAATGGTGAAGGCTTAATGTCCTACCACAGATGGAACAATATTCTATTTGGCATAAAGTGATCTGTCTTCAGCGCTATACTGTATTATACACGCGGTAGTAAAAAGTAGGGTCTGGATAGCTTCTTGTAGCCTGGGGTTGGACGGGCGATGACTGCTCTCCACATCTATCTGTCTTGTATCTTAATACTGTATATTGAATGAAGGCTTTTGGTGTCGAGGTGGTGTTGTTCTCCCGGGGTGCTGTGATATTCTGTTCTTTCATTGGGATCACAGCTGCTACATTTTAAATTTCTACTATGAATTGATTGTTTGGTGTGCAGATGTTTGAATCAGAATAGGTTTTGTACAGTAGAGGATTATACTAAAAATTAGGATACATTAATCATTCAGTCCTTCAATAAGATCAGAAGTACTGAAAGCCAAAAACGTGTTGAATTGAGCCCATATAATGTTTTTGGTACCTGTACAGTTTCAGATCTGTTCTGCCCTGCATTATGCTATTATTCTCCTTTCTTAATTTTATAATTAACATGGGCAGAAATTTATTTAAAAGTATTTTAAATACCAATCTATAGACAGGTCCTTGAGGCTTTAGGAATAAATTATTTGTGGGATTAAAGTCTAACAAAATTAAGCTTCTAGGACTAATGTATAATACACTATTTTTTATTCATTTAGTCTGGAAGGGAGATGAAAGGAATTAAGGTTGAACAGTAAAACAAGCTTTCTGTAAACAAAAATTTATTTTAAAAAAAATCCCATTTGCCTAAATACCAAAACATTTATTATAAATTTAGTGTCAAAATGGTATATAATGTAAAGATGGAGTTTGGTTCACATTTTCAGTATAATAATTTTTGAGTAATTAATCAAGTTGTTCCTCAGACTGTGTGGCTGAGCAGTATGGAGTCTGGTCGACAGAAGCAGCAGAGATGCCAGGGAGGTAGAGAGATCTGTTTCGTGGAAGGCAACAGAAGAGGGAACTACTGGCTCAAGGGCATGTACCAAGGAACTCAACAATTGCCACCCAACTGGGCTATCTCACCAGCTTACTATAAGAGATGGACAGAACAGGCCAGGGTGTGGTAGAGGATGCCAAATTCCTCATCTCTGAATAGAACCAGCCCTCACCAGTGGGAAAATGTGACAGAGCATGCAAGCAAGAAGGAACAGTTGAAGAACTGATAATGATTGACTGGGGCTGAAGGGGTGCCAAAACCCTTAAAGTACTGCCCACATCATCACAGGTAATATTTTCCTTATAGGGAATTTGAAAGTTAAATGGGGAAAAAGTTTTGTGAAACAATTGTTTCAAGTAATGTGTAACTTATTTTAGTGATTTTAAAGTTGAACATATTTATAGTATAGTACCTGTACAGTGCATGGAATTATTACTTTTTACCACTATTGTACAATGGTGAGGTTTGACATCTTAAATTTAATGCAAACAGCTACTCTATATTCAGAACATTAGTCAGGAATTTCACTTACCAAGTTTATAATTACTTAAATCCATGACTGTACATTACCATGGTTTAATTTTTTCTTTCCCCAATAGGTTTGTAGGCAGTGGAACTCCTTCATGTGTCTTTGGCTCAACCTCCTTCAAAATGGTGCAACTCTACGGTGATGGTGGTTTTATGCTGCCTCCCTGAGCAGGGACAAGTCTGTCCAACTCCAACAACTTGATCCTCCTGGTTCCCTGAAAAGAGTGACAATCCTTCTAACTAAAACAAATAATCACTTCAGTATACATAGTGCTACTTTCAGCTGTAATACAGCTGAAAGCCAGATTTTGTTAAAATCCTGGTTGGTGTTGCTGGGCCTTTCTTCTAAACTAAAATTTAGTTTCCCTACATAATTGAATAAGAACCTGTTCAGAGGGAACTCTTATAAGACTGAATAAATTTAAACCTACAATATTTAGTTTTCATATGTACTTTCCAAGAAAAAAGTGATCCTGTAAAAGACCTGATGATGAAACTCCACAATGGCAGATGAAAATAAATATTACCAAAACAGATTTAGTGCTACTTGTTTCACTTTTAAATGGAACAGTGGGGACTGTTCCAATGAAAAGTGCAACAGTGATACAAACTGTTGAATAATTCATCTACCATTGTGGAGTGTTCTTCACATTGTCAGTGAATTATCCTAGATAAAGAGTCTTTAAGAATGTATGCTGAATAAAAGTGACATTTCTTAACCATAACGATATTCCATACATTCAGTTTGGCACACTTTTCAAAATATAAATTTGACAAAGGCAAGATTAAATTTAAAGCATGACCATTGCCAATAAAACACGAGTACCCTACTTGTGTATAAAGAGTCTTTGAAAAACTACTGACCTTCCATACTTGAATGTGATGGCAATGTTTCTTTGATTGTATTGCTTCTTCCACTGCTCAGCCTGTTGGTAGAAGAAAGAATATGTTGAATAAATGTAAGATTAAGTTAAAAAGAAATAAAATAAATTATATTGAATAAATGAAAAAATAAATAAAAGAATATGCTAAAAAGAAAAAATATTTTACTATACAACAAAAGAATTAATTGGCTATAAAATGAACAAATTATTTGGCTACTCTGTAAAACAAAAGAATTATTTTTGCTATACTGGTATTGTAGAAAAAAAAATCCTAGACTATAAAATTTAAGAATTGTTTGGCTATAAAATTATTTACCTATACAGTACAACAACAGAATTATTTTGCTATAGAATGAATTGTTTGGCTACACAACAAAAGAATTATTTAGCTATACAGTAAAAAGAGTTGTTTGGTTATAGAATGAAACAAATATTTGGCTACACAACAAAAAATCTATTTAACCTGTATTGAGCACAGACTGATCCACAAGTACCGTACACATTGAAGAGGAGAAATGAAAGGGGAGAGCAGATGAGTTTGATAAATTACATACCAGTTAATGAAAGGATAAGGAAATATGTGATGGATGCTAAAGTAGTGAGAGGAATGTTTCAGTGCTGACCAATATGCAGTTATAGTTAGAATTTGGGTAAAACCACAAAATTAAAAATAAAGAGAAGTATAGAAATAAATAAGAAAAATAAAAGGAAAGGAAGGACAGTTGAAGAGCCAATATAATATAGGGACTGACTAGGGACCAAAGGGGCATCAAAACCCTACAAGTATGATATCACCCACAACTCAGAAAGTATTATTACTGTACGGTATGAACAAAAAGAGAATAAAATAATAACATACCGAGACTACAGATAAAATAACTACTGTAATAACTAAACATCCCCAAAGAAAAACAATTATTATTCTACATAGATACTTAAAAAATAACCACTCCACAACTCAGAAAGTATTAAATTATACTGTGTGGATATGAAGAGAATAAATAAATAATATCATACTGAAACTACAGATAATAAAAAACTAACAACTCAACATGCCAAAGAAAAACAATTATTATTTTACCAAGACATTGACCATAACCACTCACAAGAATAGAATAAATAATAGCATACCAAGACTACAGATAAAATAATTAATACCGTAACTCAACATCCCATAAAATGAATAACAACAATAGAAAAGAAGGGATTACCGTATAGTGTAAAACATACATAACGGTACAATACAATACTTACATACACACAGACAGTACGGTAATAGATGGTAACAATCACAGTGTAGGTAGGTAGGTTGGTGTCACTTCTGTTATATACTTGTTCTTTAGCTAATGGTGTAGCGTTCATGGTAAACTGTGGAGAACTTCTTGAGTGTTCTTCTTTGGGTGTTACATGATGTTTCTGTTGTGGCGCCTAATGTCAATCAATCAATCCATCCATTTTGAGTATCCTGCTGGGTCCTTCTACTTCTGCTGCTATATCCATTACTGCTGATGATCTTCCGTCACTGTGGATAAATATAATTGTATAAAAATATAGCCTTAACTGGTGATGACAATTCCTTTTATAGATACAAATTAGTAATATAATTTGTATATTTAGTATGACCTAACTAATTTCCCGAAGAAACGGTTCGTTGCTCAATTTGAATTATTTTACAATATGAACTGAACAACGAAAAGCCTTTTCCTCGAAGAAGTTTAATAATAAGACCCTTAGTGTGGTATTATCAAACTACAGTACTTCTTCGATGGAAAAGTTTTAATGTTCGCTCATTCCCAGTATTTAATAATCACAATTACTGTATCATCCATAAAATGAGTTATCCCACTCCTAGGTAGATTGTCAACCCTGGATAACAAAACAAACCTTTCACATGAAGATAAATAAATACTGTCCTTGGCCTGGAAGACACTGTAGAGAGACTAGAGACTCATGAGATGGTGGTATAGTAGTGTAGTAGGTTGGTGGAGCAGCGACATGAAGGAGGTGGAAGCAACACATTTGATCTGACAAGGGAAGAAGGGGAAATTGTAAGACGAGACACAGAAATGGAGTATTGTACTTCATTTATTCCTATGTTTTTGGCAATTATCTTTGGTATTGATGACCTAACCTAACCTAACCTGGGCAGACATGGGGGGAAAAAATAAATCAAACTTGGTCAAAATACACTGCTAATAATAATAATAATAATAACAATAATAATAATAATACTAATAATAATAACAATAATAATAATAATAATAATAATAATAATAAAAGTAAAAGGTATTACAGTATTACAAAATAACTGGGTTTATGGCTAACTTAGGTTTGCACAGTGTTACCACATCCGGCTAGGTCCTGGGAATTTGCCCAAGTCACTTTATGATAGATTACACCAGTTTACCCGGTAGTTTGCCCAGGTTTGGTCCCGGTAGTTTGCCCAGGTTAAGTCCCGGTAGTTTGCCCAGGTTAGGTCCCGGTAGTTTGCCCAGGTTAGGTTAGGTTAGGTCACAGTAAGTTAGTTTCCAAATAATGGTTGTAAAATATCTCTAAAACGAGGCATTTCCGAGAGAAACACCATAGATGAAAAGTGTGTTAATTAAGCAGTAAAGTCCAAAATAGTGGATAATGATACTAATAGTTACAATATAGTGAATACAGTTTTTTTGTAAATTTACCTCAATTTCTAACTTACGTCACTCACCTTATTGGATTATAAAGAGTCTCGTATTGGTTGTAAATAGTTGTGGTTGTATGTATGTCGTGTTGTGGGATGGTTGTATGTCATGTTGTAAATGGTGGTTAATATACGTCATGATTGTAGGTTGTGTTATTATTGAGGGTTGTAAATAAATGGTTTTATGTATGTATATATGTATGTCGTGTTGTAAATAGTGGTTTTATGTATATATGTCGTGTTGTAAATAGTGGTTGTATGTATGTATGTTGTTATGATCTTCTACTCCTCTTCTATAAACTCCTTCTTGGTAATATATAACAACAACAAGCAGAAAAAACAGTAAAAACAAGATTAAAAGAAGGACAGGAGGCAACCACCACCATTGAGCAGTGTTGCCAGGTCTGTCTGTCTGATTCAGTGTTGCCAGGTCTGCTTGTCACTGCTTGGCGAAATTTCCCCAACTTTAATATCATCAGAATTTCCCTTTTTACCTCAAATAGTCCCTGTTTTTTTATTCTTCAAGATAATAGTCGCATTATTATTATTATTATCTTCTTTACCTTTTATTTCGTCTGTTGGAAATATCCCCATTTATTCTTCAACAATCTGTATGTAATTTCCCCATTTACACTTCAATAATCTTTATATAATTTCCCCATTTTTACCTCTAATTTCCCATGTCTAGGGACTATTTCCCATATTTGGCATCACAGGTCTCAGTTCTTCACGAAATTTCCCCAACTTTATTAATATCATCAGAATTTCCATTTTTACCTCAACTTCAACATCAAAATATCCCTTTTTACCTCAATAATAAGTCCCTTTTTCTGAACTAAATTTCCATCACACTCCTCTACCAATCATAATTAAGAGTGTCGTAATGGAAGAGCCTAAATAAAGATAATGAATGACCAAGCCTACACTATATGATGAAACCAAAGTCCTCAAAATGAAGGACCACAATTACCACACCTACACCAACTACCACACATACACCAACAACCACACCTACACACCACCTACACCCAACTACCACACCTACACCATGAAACCCAAGTCCTCAATAATTATAAGGGTTCACCTGACATGATGAGAGACACACAAACACTCACTGCAGCCTCCACCACAACACACACACATGCCAAGGAACATTAAAACAACACCCAGTACACGATACCATATACAAATATTATCATCTCTTACACCCTGCCCACCCCAAACCAATCTCCAGAAACACATCCATACTCCAATCACTCATCAGTCCATCCAAACACTCAAAAACAACACACAGCTGTTTGTATGACCTCCTGACTGAATGAAACCGTTGCAGATACCTGTCCAGGATGTAATACAGCATCCCATACTATTAAACACATTATTTAAGACTGCAATACACACAAACACACTCACCAACAACACAACATACACTCTCTGAGGGCACTGTGGGAAAGCCCAGTTCAGGAGCTCAGGGCTGCTTGGCCAGACAGCTTGAGGAACTTCAACAATAACTATTAGTCCCTAAATTAACATGCAACAATTCACATGAAAATCAAACTACAATATATTGCAAATCTTAACATTTACTGATATGATGTTACAGAATGCATTATTATTATTATTATTATTATTATCATTATTATTTATCTATGGCTTTATATACAGGAGAAATTTCAATAAAAGTTGCATGAGCAATATTGCATTTAATTACCAATTCACCTACCAATGAAAACAAATAAACAAACAAACAAACTGCTATTCACAAAATTATTATTCATTGCACATTTTGTCTCTGCTAGAGTTTATATTTTTTTCATGAAGGGGAGAATGAATATCTTATTGGTAAATTGGAGGCTGCAGATTCCTCCAAACTATGCCAGGAAACAAACCATACCTCAATGTTACTAATAGGTATATAATTATAATCTGTTTCATGACATATTTTGGAGGATTCGGGAGCCCTCCAATTTTTTTATTAATGTCGAGGACCCTGTGATGTACTCAGCAAATCGGAGGTAAACGAGTCCTTCAAATATTGCCACGAAACACACACACACACCCATAAGGAAGGACCGTGTTTCGTGGCATACAGTAAGGAGGAATCAGAAGCCTCCAATTCTCAGGGTCTTTAAAGCAAGCATCGTTAATTATTGGGTCGCATGCAAGAACATCCGTACGCGTGTGGCGTATACGATGGCGCATGGTACCGGTACGAAATACGATGAGTCTGTCGTGCGTGCGTCCATGGAGTTGTCGCACCAATACCACGCCATCGTATACACCACTAATGTCCTTGAATACGACCCACTACAATCCCGTCATCTACAAATTACAATGAAAACACTGTACACAACATCTTCAGTCATCATCCATTAATTAAGATGCTCATTCATACATTATACAGTGGACGGGTATTATTTAGTTCACTATAATCAGATGTTATCTATTTTTACTACCGGTATATTTCAGACAAGTATTCATTTAACTTTATTTCAGATGTTATTTATTTTTATTATATTTCAGACAAGTACTGTATTCGTTTCACTATATTTCAGATGTTATTTATTTCTACTATGTTTCAGAAAAGTATGTATTCATTTCACTATATTTCAGTCCATTATAAATTTCACTATATACTGTATATTTTTTATATTATTTATTTAATAATATTTCAGACAATTATTCATTACGTTATATAGTATTTACTTCATACGTTGTTTATTTCACTGTATTTCAGAAAATTATTAATTTCACTATATTTCACACCATTATTTATTTCATTATTGTTAAAAATATGATTGATTTCACTATTTTTCAGACATTCATTTATTATTTCACTACAGTACAGGTATATATATTTCAGTCCATTAAAATTTCACTTCACTTCAAAACTGGATGAAAGTTATGGAACCCATCTTACGTTACAGTCCACAGACTTGGATCGTACACAAACATAATAAACAAGGAGGTAGAATCAAACATTATCTCCGACGAAAAAAACAATCTCTGTCGCTTTCGTCGCATTGCAAAATACTGTACAACTCCAAACTGAGCGACGAAGATTGTTTACGTAAAGATAAAGTTTAATGCTACCTCCCTGATAGTCTTTTGTTTTATAAGGAGGGTAAAACTGTAATACATTTTTGGTACTGTTATACACCACGATCTTTTGACCACCGGAGTCGAAGCCTGAAATCTGGATCAGGCCGTTTTGGGATGGAAATGTGTGTGTGTGTGTGTGTGTGTGTGTGTGTGTGTGTGTGTGTGTGTGTGTGTGTGTGTGTATGTATGTGTGTCTGTGTGTGTGTGTGTATGTGCGTGTGCGTGTATGTGTATGTGTGTGTACAGTATGTGTGTGTGTGTGTGTCCTCATGATGGTTTGGGCTGGATTCCCCCTCAAGGACCCTGTGATTGTGTATGTAAAGGAATTGAAGGCTTCCGATTCCTCCTAAACATACCAATAAAACACACTCCTTCCCTATAGGTGGTGTTTCGTGGCAGTGTTTGAAGGACTCGTTTAACACCCATTTTCCGTCTACATCACAGCTAGGGTCCCTTAATATAATCTCAATCACGTTTTCTTTTGGCACGTTCAATTCCGATTAAAAATTTTGCTTGCTTGGTTGTTTGTTTGCTTGCTTTCTTGATTTATTTGATCTTCAATGAATAAATTTAGGCGATACAGTAGTACAAGTGTTAGTGGTAAATCTGGAGCAACTGATTCCTCCAAATTAATTCATCCAAGTAACAAACAAACAACAGCATTAATATTGTTCATCTGTTCCTGTTGTTTCCTTAATTGCTTACTTTGGAGGACTCGAGGTGCTCCGATGTACCCAAAGTATACACTAATACCTCCCTTAATAAAGACCCTGTGATAGTCTATGAAAATTTGGAGGCTTCTGATTCCTCCTGACCATACCACGAAACAAGCTCCTTCCGTATAGGTGTGTGTGTGTGTGTGTGTGTGTGTGTGTGTGTGTGTGTGCGTGTGTGTGTGTGCGTGTGTGCGTGTGTGCATGTGTGTGTGTGTGTTTCGTGGCAATATTTGAAGGACTCAATTTACCTCCAATTTGTCGAGTATATCACACGGTCCCTTAAAAAACACTTGCTACACTAATAAATAAAAACATACAAGGGAATAACAATATATATAGAACTAACTCTACTATTTCTCTCTGATTCCTCCAAACTATGCCATGAAACAGATCCCCTATTAGTATACCATTGTGGGTGTCCTGTTTTCTGGCATATACTGTAGTAGTTTGGAGGAATCAGTAGCCCTCCAATTTACCCTGTGATGTAGTCAGAAAATTGGAGGTAAACGAGTCCTTCAAATATTGCCACGAAACACACACACACACACACACACGCACACGCACACGCACACACACACACACACACACACACACACACACACACACACACACACACACATCAACCTTTTCATAGCATAGTCAGGAGGAATCAGAAGTCTCCAAGTTTCATACATACACAATCACAGGGTCCTTAATTCTAGCTCACCTGTACAAAAAAATGTATCATGTATGAGTTTTTATTTATACATATATATACTGTAATTACATCTGTTTGTGACTAGACTTAAATCACCTCACCAGGTAATTATTAAAATGGGGTAATAATATGTTTTGGGTACAACTACAATAATAATAATAATAATAATAATAATAATAATAATAATAATAATAATAATAATAATAATAATAATAATAATAATAATAATAATAATAATAATAATAATAATAATAATAATAATAATAATAATAATAATAATATTAATAATAATAATAATAATAATAATTGTGATGTGCTTACGGTAACTAATATTTTGTTTAAGGTAACCTGTGATTGCATGTGTATGAGACTTGGAGGCTTCTGATTCCTCCTGACTATGCCACAAAACAAGCTCCTTCAATATACATAGGTACAGTATGTGTGTTTCGTGGCAAAGTTTGAAGGACTCACCAACACCCAATTTTCTGACATACTGTACATCACGGGGTTCCCTTGACATTATAATTCAGTTTGGTTGGGTGGATTAATTATTATTGGGCCGTAGACAAGAACGGTATTTTGTGGTGGTGTCGGCGATGGCTTGGTACCGATACGATGACCGCGTTGTTCCCCCGCGGAGCTCGTCGTACCCATACCATGCCAATATCAACACCATCACCAATTAACCTTCTTGCATACCACCACCATCATCACCATCTGTCATCTAACACAACAGTGACATTATTCGGGAACCACAAACTGTATATAAACTACAGTACTCAAATAAAATAACTATCATGCACATTTCGGTATACAGTACACACAACTAATCACATTCGGTATACAACATTACAAATTAATCGTAATAATTAACTTGCTCATTTATTTATCATAGACTAGAGGTATGTTTCCTTGTCTGGCGGACTTCATGGTTAGTTTTTACATGCAGGTTTGTTTGTTTGGATAAATATACATATTTTTTTAAGGACTACAGTCACAATATATAAGAAATTATTATAAATGTTTTATAATTATCACAGATTCTTGTTGAGAGGTTCATTACATAAATACTACACTGCACATATTTATATATATAATATGTATATACTGTATATTGATATGATACTTTATAAGCATCATATCATATTGTCCACACGACCATCACTGTCTGGTATGAGGTGTCGTATGCAAGGACATCCATGGTGTAGTGTGGACGATGGTGTGTCATTGATGCCATGGACTCCATATAGACAAACAACAGAGCCATACATTGCACAGGTGACACACCATCAACAACTCCAAGGATATTCCTGCATACGTCCCTAAGAGTTACCAGTTGGTATAATATTATTGGTGCTGCCGTGACAACAACAACAACAACAACAACAGCCAGATGGATGTGTGAGTGAGTGAGCTTCCTGACAACTACACTAATTCACCGTGTGATCATATAACATCAAGGTGTTGGTATTGATACTCTGGTCTGCCTTGTGATGCAGCTTGTGCCGTTGGTGTTGGTCGCTGTGCAATGTAAACTGAAGCAGCCGATGACGGGTCGTGGAACACCATGATGGGTTGTGCTGGCTGACCACTACCCCCCATTGCTGCCTGGGGGGGTAGATGGACCACACCCCCGGCATAGGGTAACAGGGGTCCCTCTGGTCCAACCGAGTGGCCGTGGGGCGCTGTGACCTGCTGTGGGGGTGGGGGTTGTTGTGGTTGTTGTTGGGGGTGTTGCTGGCCGGGGGCATAGCAGCGTGGGTGGTGGTGTGGGGGAGGGGGCTGTATCTTGCTCTGGTTGAGGGGTGGTGGGGGCAGCAGGGCACTCTCATTGGAGCTTGGTGGAGGTGGTGGTTTGGTGGACTGGTTCCGACGCACCATCAACACAACAACTGCCAATAGGATCACACCAGCAACACAAGCCACTACAATAATCAGTAGTAGTGTGTTGCTGTCAGCTGGCTTCTCTGTAAACAAAATATACAAGTGTTAGTTAAGGTAATATTAAGTGTTAGGTACAGTAATGTCAAGTGTTAGGTACAGTAATGTCAAGTGTTAGTTATAATTAGGTACAGTAATAATTATCAGCCATTAAATTCTTTATTTTACTTAATTAACTACATGTCATTATTATTTATTATTATTTATGAATGGTGGGAGTGAATGAACTGAAACTTTTGTGACCACCTGTAGCCTACTCATCTTTATCATATCATTGCCTACTCCATCAATAAGAATCAAAACTGTACAATTTTTATTCTTATTCATGGAGGGGACAATGATTCTAATTTATGGATTAATACGTGTAGACTCAATGAATAAGAATAAAAATTGCTTACTCTATGAATAAGAATCAATGAATCTGTTAAGGACCCTGTGATGTAGTCAGAAAATTGGAAGTGAATGAGTGAATCCTTCAAACATTACTACAAAACATCACCTATCATCTTGCCCACGGGGGGATGACTTTATTCTCTGTGAATATTAGTCCTCCTCCACAGGGCTAGAATAAAGATTGTTGTAGGATCTGATCACTTTCTAATCATTCTAATGGATTTGACGAGATCTGTCCACGTGGATTTTTAATACACGTGAGGTGTACTGCAACCGGAGGCATTATTTTTCACTGCTGTGTGTACTGTCAGCACACGGAAGTGAATTATCCCTTTGTATACAGCAGTGTAAACTCCCTCCCCCTTATGGTGCCTTCAGGGCTGGTCTCATGGAAGGTGCAGCCCCACTTGTAGCTCTTGTGGACTTGGGCCCACAACACTGGCTGTGGTATCAATGACCTTCCCTCCCCAATCTCCCTGGTGGTCGGAGGCCCCCAGACTCCCTGGTCCAGTAAGCTGTGGTCCCATTTCCCTGGCATGTGCTTCAGTAGCCCAGGTATATAGGGACACACAGACATATAGGGACATACAGCCCCTCATTTATTTTAATTTGTTTTTTCACTGGGACCAGAGTGTAGCAGGGGTCTGTGGGGCAGGAGGCCATTCTGCCCCGGGAGAACATCAACAACAACCACCTATAGTAAAAGAGCTTGTTTCATGGCATAGTTTGGAGGAATCAGAAGCCTCCAATTTCTATACACAATCACAGGGTCCTTAAGTGTAACCCCACCGAGTCTGTTAATTACTTACCCATAACAGAAAGAAGTGCTTGTCTGTATGCCAGGCCAAAGTTGTTGGTGGCTGTACACACATACACCCCTGTGTCCTGTACTCTCACACGTGGCAACACCAACTGTATACAACAAACACAAATAAAATAAAGGTTAGGTGTGTATGCATGTTTGTATTTTATATTGGCATGGGAAGAATACATGAATAACTATACAGTATAAGTGAAAAAAGGTAAGGCGTGTATGGATGTATGTGTATTGTCATGGGGGTTGTTGTTGTTGAAGTTCCTCAAGCTGTCAGGCATAAAAATTGCAAACATATATACGTATAAGTATACTGTATACAGTATACTGTATATATATATATTAGTGACAGACCAAAAACATGGATAAAAAAATAACTTTTCTGGTATTGACTGACCTTGGTATAAAATGACCTCTGTTAATATAGACTGACCTTGGTATAAAATGACCTCTGTTAATATAGACTGACCTTGGTATAAAATGACCTCTGTTAATATTGACTGACCTTGGTATAAAATGACCTCTGTTAATATAGACTGACCTTGGTATAAAATGACCTCTGTTAATATAGACTGACCTTGGTATAAAATGACCTCTGTTAATATTGACTGACCTTGGTATAAAATGACCTGTGTAAATATAGACTGACCTTGGTATAAAATGACCTCTGTTAATATAGACTGACCTTGGTATAAAATGACCTCTGTTAATATAGACTGACCTTGGTATAAAATGACCTCTGTTAATATAGACTGACCTTGGTATAAAATGACCTCTGTTAATATAGACTGACCTTGGTATAAAATGACCTCTGTTAATATAGACTGACCTTGGTATAAAATGACCTCTGTTAATATAGACTGACCTTGGTATAAAATGACCTCTGTTAATATAGACTGACCTTGGTATAAAATGACCTCTGTTAATATAGACTGACCTTGGTATAAAATGACCTCTGTTAATATAGACTGACCTTGGTATAAAATGACCTCTGTTAATATAGACTGACCTTGGTATAAAATGACCTCTGTTAATATAGACTGACCTTGGTATAAAATGACCTCTGTTAATATAGACTGACCTTGGTATAAAATGACCTCTGTTAATATAGACTGACCTTGGTATAAAATGACCTCTGTTAATATAGACTGACCTTGGTATAAAATGACCTCTGTTAATATAGACTGACCTTGGTATAAAATGACCTCTGTTAATATAGACTGACCTTGGTATAAAATGACCTCTGTTAATATAGACTGACCTTGGTATAAAATGACCTCTGTTAATATTGACTGACCTTGGTATAAAATGACCTCTGTTAATATTGACTGACCTTGGTATAGAATGAACTGTGTTAATATAAGAATGAGCTGTGTTAATATAGACTGACCTTGGTATAGAATGAGCCATCGCCTGGAGTAAGGACTTGTGTGGCCTGGAGTACAACATAGCGGTGACCTTTCCAGTTGAGGGTCTGGTTGTCTGGGATGTTGTCGGCCTCACGGGACCCTTCCTCAATCCTACGCAGCCACTGAAAAATAAAGCCCGATTGGTTAAAATTCATCATCTCGTTGACTACTAACCTTAAATCCCCGTGCGTTGGTTAATATTCATCATCTCATTCACTAACTTCAAAGCAACTCTGGTTAAAATATGTGGTCTACTTTACTAACTTTTCCTTCCCTTCGTCATATCATTCACTAACTTTTCCTTCCCTTCGTCATATCATTCACTAACTTTTCCTTCCCTTCCTCACATCATTCACTAACTTTTCCTTCCCTTCATCACATCATTCACTAACTTTTCCTTCCCTTCCTCATATCATTCACTAACTTTTTCTTCCCTTCATTACATCATTCACTAACTTTTCCTTCCCTTCATTACATCAGTCACTAACTTTTCCTTCCCTTCCTCATATCATTCACTAACTTTTCCTCCCTTCGTCTACTTTCCTAACAATTCTTCCCTTCATCATCTCGTCCACTGACTTTAAAGCAACGGTGGTTAAAAATTACATGTCCTCGTCCAGTAACTTTTCTCTCTCTTCGTGGTTTCACTCACTGACCTTGATGTGTGGGTTGACCTCTGAACTGCCTGAGCATTGTAGCGTTGCCGACTCCCCCGACACCACCGTCGTGTTGGCCGGTTCTTGGGGGTTAAACTCAGGCTCTCGGGGTTGGGCCTGGTCTGTGTGGGGGGGGGGGCAGGGAAGGGGTAAGTATATTGATGGATTGATAGATTGATGGGTTGATTGGTTGGTTGGTGGGTGGTTGAGTGGTTGGTTGGTTGAGTGGTTGATTGATTGATTGATTGGTTGGTTGATTGATTGATTGATTTGTTAGTTGGTTGGATAGTTGGTTAATTGATTGATTGATGGATAGACATTAGATACAGCAACAGTAAGGTCATATTGCACCCAAGGAGGAGGGAGGAGGAGGAGGGAGGCAGGGTTTTAGAAATAGAAGTATGGGAAATTTATGAACCAAATGTAAAAGTATTGATGTTATGTTGGTGTATGTTGATGATTGGTTTGTGGGGGAAGAAGGAAGAGAAGGCAGGGATTATAGAAAGAAACATTTAAAAGTATAGCAAGTATTTAACACCCCCCCACCTACCCCTCCTCTCCTCTCCACACCCTCCCCCCCCACCTACCCCCCTCCTCTCCTCTCCACACCCTCCCCCCCACCTACCCCCCCTCCTCTCCTATCCACCCCCCCCCCCCCTACCCACCTACAACTCACCTATCACCCTAATAGTCCAGTTAGCGGCGGCGGCACCTAACGGATTGGCGGCGGCGCAGGTGTAAGTGCCAGCGTCTTGAGGTCTGAGGTCATAGAGGTGAAGGTAGTGGCGTGTGAGGCGGGAATCTCCACCTAATGAACCCTCACGTAGTTCTAACCCGTCCTGTAGGGGTAATAATAATAATAATAATAATAATAATAATAATAATAATAATAATAATAATAATAATAATAATAATAATAATAATAATAATATTAATAATAATAATGAATGATAATTGTATCATAAATTTGTATATACAATGTGGTTTGTTTGGGTAATAATAATAATAATATTAATAATAATAATAATGATTGTTGTTCTTTTTGTTTTTGTTGTGGTAGTTTTTTTTATTGTTGTTGTTGTTGTTGTTGTTATTATTATTATTAAACGTGTGACAGACCTTGGTTAAATATTATACAGGCATGACCATACAAATTAAAAATAACTCTACCTAGAATTGCATACGGGAATATATAAAATGTATATGTATATTTTTATTATTATTATTTTCTATTTTTTTTTTTATTTACGACGAAATTTACGCCCGGTAATATTGGAGAGAAAGAAAGAGAGAGAGAGAGAGATTTACATATTTTTTCCTCTACTATCTCTCTCTCTTTCTCTTATTCTCTCTCTCTCAATAATTCTTCTTTTTTCTTTTCTTTTTTTCTCTCTCTGAAGAACACACACACACACACACACACACACACACACACAATAATTTCTCACACTCTTTCTCTCTTATATATAATATCTAAGAATTCAATTTCTATATTCAAATAATGATACATAACACCACTTAAATTATAATATGTCATAACAATATATTAATTATAGTGTATTCATTATAGACTTTCAACAACTTAAGTTTACCTATACTTTACTTAAAATACATTAATCTATTTACTTATACCCAATATATATAATAAGTTGATCTATACTTTACTTAATACATTAATCTATTTACTTATACATTAATCTATTTACTTATACCCAATATATATAATAAATTGATCTATACTTTACTTAATACATTAATCTATTTACTTATACACAAAATATATAATAAGTTGACCTATACTGACCTTAAACCACGTGACTGTTGGTTCTGGTTTGCCTGTGACTTGACACTTGAGTTTTACGTTGTGGCCAACTGGTTTGTCAATCTTGCCTGGTACTGGTGGTAGCAGCTGTACACACACACACACACACACACACACACACAGACACACACACACACACACACACACACACACACAATAAACCGATTATTATTATTTTATTATTATTATTACACACACACACACACACACACACACACACACACACACACACACACACACACACACACACACATACACACACACACACACATCACACACACACACACACACACACACACACACACACACACACACACAGGAAAAGAAAATATTGACATCATTAGAGAGGAATTAAGGTATTATATATATATAACATTATAATCAAATATTTCAAAGTATATTCCATTTAATCCATTATGGGTAGATATTCTTATTGGTAAATTGGAAAGGCTACTTATTCATCCTAACTTAAACAGATTTCCATAGTGTATTGTACAGTTGCCAAAAAAGGTATTGCGACAAATCTTGATGGAACTTTAACCCTAGTAATATCCACAACTATTTGTATATGGACTATAAGCATGTATAACAGAAGGAAATATACATATATACAGTATCCTTCTGTAATACAGTACTTATAATCCCTACAAACAACTATGGACATTAATATATTTAATGTTGTATCAATAGTTGTCGCAATACCTTTTTTGGCAACTGTACATGCAGCCACAATCAAATATCCACCCACACTTTCCTTCCATCGTAGTAAATATCTTGGTAATAAAGAACAACAACACGTGTATATATGATTTTGCAGCACCTCATAATAATAATAATAATAATAATAATAATTGAGGGGGTTGCTTGAGTTGACGTAAGGTGTTGTTGTTGTATGATTATAGTTTGATATGATACTGATTGTAGTAAATATCTTGATAATAAAGAACAACACGTGTATGATTTTACAGCACCTCATAATAATAATAATAATAATAATTGAGGGGGTTGCTTGAGTTGACGTAAGGTGTTGTTGTTGTATGATTATATTTTGATAGGATACTGAATTATTTGTACGTACGATGGAAGGAAAGTGTCGGTGTGAGGATGGATATTTGGATAATGGATAATGTTAGGGGAACTGTTTCGTGGCATAGTTTGGAGGACTCAAGAGACCTTACAATTAACCAACATAAGAAAAATCTCCCCTTTAAGGACCCTGTGTGTGTGTGTGTGTGTGTGTGTGTGTGTGTGTGTGAGAGTATGTGTGTGTGTGTGTGTGTGTGAGAGTATGTGTGTGTGTGTGAGAGGACGTAAGTGCATATGTGAAGGAGAAAGAGAGAACGTAAATGCATGTGTGTGTGTGTTGTATGTATGTTGTGTGTGTGTGTGTGTGTGTGTAAGAAAGAGACAGCATGTGTGTGTGTGAGAGAGAGAACTTAAGTACATGTGTGAAGGAGAAAGAGAGAACGTAAATGCATGTATGTGTGTGCATGTGTGTATGTATGTATATGTGTGTGTGTGTGTGTGTAGAGGACCACCCACCTGTGTAAACTCTGGAGGCAGCCCCCCAGGTACCGACACAGCTGACGACGACGATGATGAACCACCCAGGGGATCTG
>JAWZYT010004014.1:0-29469 GCA_034508575.1 Petrolisthes manimaculis | reverse complement strand
CTCCTGCCTGAGAACATTCCACCTCTATCCCAAGTTACTTTGAATATTGTTTGTACCTCTTAGTACTAAATTTTTCAAAAGCGTTGGTTCACTGATAATGTTTACTTTGTATTGTATATGTTTTTATTTGCTACCAATTTGCAGCACCGATTATTACATATGTGTTCTGGTATCACTTTTGTCACGTGTCACACCCATCATCACTGTTGTTGTCTGTGGGGTTGCTAAGGTCATCAGTTTCCATTAGAGCATCCTTGTTGTGGCTTTCCTGTAAAAGATAAAAACACCATTAGAACATTTTAGTTAGCCTTTGAATTGATTTTTTTTTTTTTTTTTTTTTTTGTCATTCTACCTACTTCCTCTAAAAAGAAATGCATTAGAAGAATATGAGTACCTTTGGGCTTCAATAATTATAAATATGTAGTGGAAAAATGCAGATTCATACGTAAAAGATAGATTTAAAATATCTACCTCCTCGTAGAACTGCAACACAAATAATAGAAAAATCAAGCTTACTATATTTTCCATTGATTCCAAGACATACTGTACTGTAACATAGTTCAGGGCATATGATCAACAAACCACAACAATACATCTGACTGAAGACTGGAGTTGATGGCGAACCCCCCCCCCCCCTCCCCCCGAGTTCCATTTGTATATTAACACTCAAATTCCACGCTCTTCTGCCCACACACACATCGACATACACTCAGATGCTTTCATGCAGCAGTATATTCGGACTTACACGAGCCACTCTGCACACAAACACTCGCGAGTTATGAGTACGGATAATTCCAAGGGAGTGAATTCGTTCCTTTGGGGGGAAAAATACCTCCTTGGATGTATGTATGTATGTATGTATATGCAATGCTGAGAATATGTATGTATGCCATGTTTTAATGTAGTTAAAATGTTCGAAGGTTTGTTTTACAGGGAATATGTACGGTATGTATGTAAGATTATTGCTGTGTTCATTCTTATCCAACTATGCGATGTTTTGAAGATGAAGAACGATCAAGAAATGAACATCTATTGAACAGTTGGCCATATAATTTGTTGGAAAAGTAAACAAAATCCTATCTTTACAACCTTATGTCTATATTTACTTCTGTTTATATATTATTCGTCTATATATCATTACCATTTGGGCGACTGGACAGTGGTGGTCAAAAATTTCGTTACATCCAGCTTATGTCAACTCGGTTAGTCAGTAGATTATTTTGTCTTGACGCTTCGTAATAATGCTGGCTTGAATATTTATATGCATTTATATATCTGTTTTCACCACCAAAAAAAAAAAAAAAAAAAAAAAAAAAAAAAAAAAAAAAAAAAAAAATTATCCGAGCCACTAAATTATTTTGTCTTGACGCTTCAAAATATTTACATGCATTTACCTATTTGCTTTCACCACCAAACATATAATATCCAATCATTTGTATATACGAGCCATGCATCACTGAAGAGCTGGTGGTGGTGGTGGTGGTGGTGGTGGTGGTGTGTGTGACAAAACTTATGCCCTCGACTGTATAGGGTACGATATCGTGTGTACCCTCACTGCACTGAACGTTAGCGAGATTAGAGTGCTGCGTATAACCCTTGATGTATTATATCCCTGTACAGTATTTATTGGTGTGATTATTTGATTTGGGTATTATTCGTATGGACTTTTTTTTTTTCTGTAGTATATATATATATTTCATGATTACATTTGTATGGTATTTTTTTTGCATGCCGTTTTTACATGTTGTTAATTGTATTTTTGTTCTATTTGTATACTCTTTATTGTATGCTCATTTTTTTCACGCTCTCTTTGTATACCGGTATGTTTTATTTGTATACTTTTGTTGTTGTATGATAATTTTTTCACGATATTTCTGTATATATTCTTGATCTGTTTATGTATACTCTTAGGTGCTTCTCACAAAACCAAGTAACCATTTATAAAGGGATGGATGCACGCTGATTCTAACATAGTGAAACTTGTAATTGATGTGAATTTTGTAAAATGGCGTGTCATACGTTACTATAATAATTCGATATGAGTATGAAGACAATAAAAACGTATTCTACTCTTCGCTAAAACTGATATTCACGGTATTCCTTCTACACACTTTTTTTTGCTATCGTTTTCCTTCCTTTCTTACCCTACTATATATTTTTTTACACTGCTCATTCTTCTTTCCATCGTTCATCTCTCTGAAGGGGCAGATGGAGAGACATTTCTTACGCCTGCGGCCCAACATATTTTACGGACACCTACCGACCCCTATCCTCTCGCTTCACCGCACTCCTATTCTTGCACTTCTCTCCTTTATCTCTTTTTTTTTTTATACTTCAGTCGTCAAATCCACGCAATTGACTGCAAACCATGATTTTCAACTATGTCTCATTTTGTTCACTGGATACATGACCATGAACTATGAGAAGTGACTGTGCGTTTATCATTGACTTGACCTCTGTGTATTTAACTAAAATATCCGGATTTTTATACATTGTGTGTAATTGACAAATTGCAACAGAATGTAAAAGTCATAAAAATCATACACCTTTTGTACATTGCATGATTTGTAATACACAGCCTTATTACACACAATATACAGTATAAGAATCCAGGTATTTCACTTGAATACACAAAGGTCAAACCATTGACAAACGCACAGTCACTTCTCATAGTTCATATATTGAAACATCAAATCACGGTTTACAGTGAAAATTTTCACGACATTCCTTCTGAATATACAGTACAGTATATGTAGCAAATGATCACCGAAAGTTTAATGGTAAGGAAAGAATGTTACAGCCAGCAGAGTCTTCCTACTAATATACAAACATATATGCACAAGAGCAGCTGAATTTGCATCCGTGTTCCCTGGAGGATAAGCCCCGCACCACTCACTCCAACACCCCGACGCTATATTTCCCAAGTGTGTTAGCTTTGTGACTAATAACTATAACTGTCTGAACGTATGAAGGTCTATCTATCCATCAGAAAGACTACACGTGTCAGACTGGGGTTTACAGTATAATGTTCAATTGGTGCAAACGAGTTCTATATAAAGTAACACTTGCCATATAAAACAGTGAAGTTAAGCAACATAAAAAATGAAAAGACATACATCTCAAGTCAAAGTACTAGAAATATTAGGGTTTATCAGGCATCTGCGGAGTTAAGGAAGCCAGCGAAAACATTATTGTTTGAGAACAACACGTGTGGAAATCTCAAACCGAATTCATTTGGGGAATAAGGTGGCAGTGTCTGGCGCCAACCTGACCGTCTGCTGCCTCCCCGTAGTAGAGGCACCTCGCACTTCATTTCTTATATATGTATTCAAACTCTCCTCTGTTAACACTCTAGCATTTTTTTTAGAAAAAGACGTTACGTAGCTTATAGCTACGTAAACTTCAGTCTTTCCTTTCGAGAAATAATAATATAATTGAAAATGAAATATATTCTAGCATTTTCAACAGAAAGCTTTTTATTGCATTTATTACCTTTATAAACGGAGTTTATAGAAGGTTATTTTTTTAAAACATGTTTGTTTGTTTAGCATTTTCTATCTTGAGGCAGGTGAAGATTAAAAGCAAGAAGTCCCATTTACCTCGAAAAAAAATTTCCAAAAATCCTGTCAAACCTCTTTCACATGTTTGTTTACTTCCTTGTGTGTTTGCTTGCATGCTGATTGGTCGAGTAGTCACTGACGTAACTGACGTACTAATCGACCGTAATATTTCGATCTAACTTCACCGTATGATAAGGCATTATGAAACATAGATGTGATTCACTTTTGGTGGATTTAGATCACAGATGAAGGTAACGAATGAATATACTTTCTATTTCATTAATACTTTATGCTCTTCACTGAGTGCCTTTCTAGTTTTCTTTGTTGTAGATACTTAAAAAATTACAGCTGACCTCGGTTTCCAGCCTCAAATCTAACGTTAGGTAATATTGGATATGTGAGCTTATTTCTGCGTGCTTTGAAGAAGAAGGGTATTAATAGTAATCAAATATAAAGGGTACTCTAGGATAGTATTGAATTCAGTTTTGTACAGGTCTACAATACAGTAATCTTCTTTGAGAGGATTACAATTGAGTAAGTGGAATGAAACATTTTGAATGAAATATTTTGATACTAGGTTTTGTTTTCCAATGTGGTCAGAGATAAACAAAAACACAAATAAGAACAAAATAACAAAAACATAAAACCAGAATAAAATAGATGGCCAGCCTCACTCCTCCCCTTCCTGCACCTGTCTCTCCTCCTCACTCACTCACTATACTCACCAATCTCTCACACATCATCGTCATCTTTTCCTCTCCCCTCACCACTCTCATTATTCATTGTTTTCCCTCCCTTTAATTCACCACCTTGTCTTATTATTCTCCTCATCACTCACTTCATTTACCGCCCTCATCCCTCCCCTCACTCACTCACTCTTTCCTCACTGGTCATTTTTCACCTCCCCTCATCACTGTGCTTACTCACTCATTATTCTCATCTTTCATCACATACTCTATCCATGTTGCAAACGTGAAGACCATGCTTGTGTGTGTGTGTGTGTGTGTGTGTGTGTGTGTGTGTGTGTGTGTGTGTGTGTGTGTGTGTGTGTGTGTGTGTGTGTGTGTGTGTGTGTGTGTGTGTGTGTGTGTGTGTGTGTGTGTGTGTGTGTGTGTGTGTGTGTGTGTGTGGTTGTGTGTGTGTGTGTGTGTGTGCGCGTGTGTGTTTAGGAGTATTTCTGTGCTTCCCTGGAGGCGTGTTTTCTCAGCTGTGGGTGGGTGTTTTTTTTTTTTTTAAGTGTGTGTGTGTGTGTGTGTCAGCATGTTTGCTTTTTCATGCCAGTGTGTGTGTCTGTGTTTAAACCCTGTGCCTTCTTGTCTGTATGTTCACGCTGCCAGAATGCAATTTGGGTATATTAGGAGGTTGAAGCGAGGGATGACGGGAAAAGAGAGGAAAGCGAAGGAATGATGAGAGGGAGGAGAAGAGGAGAGGAAAGTGGAAATAAAGAATATAGAATAAAGTTGGAAACTAATAAAAGGAACAATGAGGGGAGGGAGAAAGAGCTAAAATTAGGGACTGAGGGAAATTGAAAAAAACGAGTGATAAATAGTGATAAAGTTATAGAGACTGAGAGATAAGGAGAGATAGGAGAGGGAGAGCATACAGAGGAAGGTGGGAAGTGATTAAAGTGAAGTGGCTGTGACCTAATTAGGTGGATGACAGGTGGGAGACGAGTACTGGACAAGAGCAGGGGGAGGAGAAGAACAGAGGCAAGAGCTTGGTGAGAGTCGGTGGATGAGAGTTGAAAGGGAAGAGCTGAGAGGTGAAAGGTGGAGAGGTTGAACTGAAATGGAGGAGTTTAAATGCTTGGTTGAGAGGCAAGAGTTGAATTGTGAGAATCGAAGTCGTCGAGATGAAAGGAAATGGTTAAAATTTTGAGGATGAAAGCTGAAGGTGAGAGCTGAGAGGTGAACGATAGAGAGGTTGATTTGGATGGTAAGAGTTTAAAGATGAAATATTACGAGGTTTGGTTGAGAGGTTAAGAGATGATATGTGAGGACTCTGGAAATTGAATTGAAAGGTCAAAGTTTAAAAGTGAGAATTTGGGAAGTTTAGAATGTGATATAAGCCTATGAGAGCTGTGTTTTTAATTAAGAAGAACTATGAACTGAAAACTAATAGAACGCAAGATTCTACTAAGAGTTTAGAAGTTAGGGATGAGACAAGGTGGATGGTAAAGGACTGAGGACTGTTGGAAAGGACGAAAGGAATACATGGAAAGGGAGAGAGAGAGGAATAGCTGAACAAAGAGTATGAATGAGGACTTTGTGGACAGAGAGAAGGCCATCAAAGTGGAGTTAGTAGGAAAGGGATGCAAGCGGAATGGAAAGAGAGGGAATAATTTAAGAAATGCTGTATGAGAAATGAGAGAGGAGAGAGGAGGGAGGGAAAGATAAAATGAGGTTGAAGAGGAAAATGGAGGAGGGACGTCGGAGAGCAAGAGGTGAGGTGAGGTGAGGGTGAGGGGACGAGAGAAGAGGGGAAGGGAAAAATTGATGGAGCAAGAGAAGGTGGAGAGGGGAGAGGGGAGGAAGAAATAGGACGGGGGGGAAGGGGAGATTAAGAGAAGGGCACGGAAGGGGAACATGAGAGAGAAATAGAAGGAAGGGGAAGGGAGACACAAAAGAGTATAAGAGGAGGGAGGGGAAGAGAAGTGAGGGGAGATAGAAACGAGAATGATAAGGGAGGCAGGGGAAGGTAGGTAGAAATGTGGGAGGAAGAGAAAGGAGGGGAAGGAATATGACTAAAAGAATGAATAAAGGAAGTGAAATAAGGAATGTAGGAGGAAGTGAAGGATAGGAGAGCAAGGGATGGGATTAAGGTGGGCGGTGGGTGGGTGTGGATGAAAAGATTAAGTTTAGATTGTGGCATTAACACCTTGCAGACTCGATACAAAACTTTAATTCCTCATCCATCACAATCCTGCCAGTTCAGATTGCATACAAAGCTCAAAGTTTCAGTCACTGTGAATATTCTCCCATACACAACTTCACCTCTTTTATTCTTTTTTCTTTGTTTTTCTTTTTTTATTCTCCCTCATCTCTCTCACCTGTCCCCTCCTCTGTCTTTCCTTTCCCCTCTCCTCCCTCTTTCCTTTCCCCTCTCCTCCCTCTAGTGTTACGGGTGGTGGTGAGGGCTTGAGGGCAAGAAAGGTTTGCTGTGTTTTGTTTGCGGAGAGATTTCGCTGTATTTGTGTTTTGAGTGTACCTGTGTGGAGAACGATTTCGAGGCGTCTTCAGAAATATCTGCAATTTTTTTTTTTTTTTTTAAGAGGGTGCGGGAGTAGGGAACAGGCTTGGGGGGAACTGTGGGGTGCAGGAATAGGGGGACAGGGTTGAGGTGGGTAGAAAGCCTGTCCCCTATCCCCCCCCTTACTCCTGCACCTTATTCCCGCACTCCCTTAAGTTCAGGAAAGCACATAATATAGATAAACACGATCTCAACATTATGCTAAATTTAATTAACGTTATGTCTCTCAATATGCAGCTGTACACACTAACACACATGGTTGGTACGACACACAAACTATACTGGCCACTGTACCACGGAATTGTGTACCCAACTGCACATACCAAACTCTCAGGCAAAATTTCCTCTAGCTTAAAAAAACTTAAAAAAAAAAAACTAGAACAAGCTCAAAACAATTGTAGTTCCTGTACTTCATTTTGTTCGCTTTCCAGCAAAACAGATATTTTTTTTTTTCATGCCAGACTTTTCTTTTTCAGAGTCCGAACCTCCCTAACAGCTCTCACCAGATTTAGAGCCGTATCCCTGCTCCTTCGGGATCGGGGTTGTAAGCTGCTTTTCACGACCATCGAGTGAAGTGGTTGAAGATGGATACTTTTTTTTTCACTTGTATACTTAGAGTCACTCGGCAAAGAGGCCCCCCAATGTCAAAGTGAATGGTTGAAGGCAGTCAGTGTGTTTTGGTTTTCGTCTCCATATTTTGATTAAAGAAACAAATATTGTTCATTTTTACTTGCTGTTATATTCCAAGTTTCTGTCTCGCAGCAAAGGATTGAAGATTGAGTTAGTTATTGCTATGTTTCTGGTTATTTTGCAAGGTCCATTGTCGGAGGTAAAATGTTGATGACAATAAAATAATAATCATGGGCAATGCTGTAATAAGAGCAAATTGACCCACTCACAGCTCTACCAGGAAAGAATGAGGAAGAACGAATCACAAGTCCACGAGACCTGGAATGAGACTTTTGCACCAGGCTCTAGGAAAAGTATTGAATTGGAATACTAAAGCATGTCGCCACAAGAGACAAATTAAGAGAACCATAAATCTATAGAAAATAACATCGAAATCAAGGAAGAAGATAGATAGTTTGAGAAATAATGTAAGAAGAGAAGTAAAAGAGTCCCGCAAAAAAAAAAAATTAAGAAAGAAAATAACTCGAGAGAGAAAAAGAAAAGAGCTAGGAAAATCCAGAGAACTGTTGCACCACGACCATTATTCACTGCGTATCAGTGTAGAGTCCAGATATATATATTTTTCTAATCTGGGAAGGTGCGAACTAAGGCCAAGAAACCCCCTTGATCTCTTCACCTCTGATATGAAAAAATGTGTGAAATGTCCAAAAAATCTTGTCCAATGTTGTCTGAGATGCCAAGACACTGGTCTGTGCATCTAAAGACGTGTAAATCGTACATACATAGCAAGCGGAAAAGATGGATGACTGTAGTGTGTTCCAGAGTTGAACCAGCTGTGTATGTGAAAGATTAAGAATACCGGTTAACTCTTGCATGAGGGAGCGAGACGGAAAAGGGGTGAGGTTGAGTAGCTTGGTGAGCGTTGCATGTTGTACCCAAGCAGAGAAAATATATATACACTAAAAGAAGTCATTAGAACACTGTCCAGAAGGTGAATGCACTGCTTATTAAAGTTATTGTGGTGGACGAAGCTATGATTGTTTAGTTCTTCACTTAATGACACGAGTCCCCAATTCACATCCAGCACACAATTTTAGAAAATAATAAGAACACTGATTTTCTTCTTTGCTACCCCATTTTACTGTCATTGTTGGATGATTGACTCACTTTGCTGTGGTGAGTTTTATATGTATGATAAGGATAGTGTGTCTGAAACTGCACAGCCGAGAATAAATTTGAAGACTATTTACGCATCCACGAAAAAACAAAAACAAAAACTGTTCCAATCGCAGAAATTCCAAAGCACGTTTCGGGGTTCATATCACAAAGAATCCCACGCTGAAGTCCGAGAGAGTAGAGTCACGGTCAGTGGTTCATACCCACTCCTACAGGTACAGCCACAATCATATATCCACCAACACTTTCCTCCCATCGTAGAAAACATCTTGGTAATAAAGAACAACACATAATGTTCATGATTTTGCACCACCTCATAATAATAATTGAGGGGGTTGAGTTGATATAATTTGTTGCATTAAATTTAGATATGATACTGATTTATTTGAACAATGGAAGGACAGTGTTGGTGGTTATATGATTGTGGATGTACAGCAAACACACTTGGGGAAATATCACAACTTCGTGGTTCAAACAACGCAGTCACGTGTAAAAGTTCTGAGATGTCTTCCTATAAAAATCATTCAATAAATGATATGATGCTATAGCTGTTTTTTGTTTCGGTCCATAAGATTCATTTAGTAGACTCAGCTTCATCACCTGTTGCTGGATATTTGCTAGTGACTGTACAGAAATTCCTTCAGCCTGTTGAATACCGTTAAAGTGTGGGCAAAAATTAACATACGCTACTGTTTTATGTGGTTTGGTAATGATAATAGTAGTGGGAACAGGAATCTATACTCTGACCCCATGCATGTGTACGACGGTGAGACTCTAGTATCGCTCTCCTCTGTCTCCTGAGGCTTGAAACGCGTCAAATTATTTTCCTCTGATTAACGAGCGTGTAATTGCAACTTCAGTCACCACGCGGCGTTGCATGCACTGCCTCCTCTTGTAAAGAAATTCATCAGGGTGCCGCTCTTTCACTCTTTTACGCTCGGCTGACTCACGTAGGCGTATTATCAGATTTTGTGCTTCGTTATTTCACTTCTGGGCGCTAATTCTCACTTCAACATTCTCAAGGAAGTGAAAATTATTATTGCTTGCAAAGTACAGTGGGCTCTCAATGTAATACTAACCTATTTCCCACTTTAAGTAATTAGTAAAAAACACCTGGGAAAATATTCAGTTAATTTTAATGAGTGACTGAATATAAAATGCAATGGTGGATACTATAAGTAAATTTTCATGTGATAGTAAAGATTTACCCTACCGTATCTAATGTATATAATTATATCTTGTATCGCTTTAATAATTTATCCGTCTTTCAATGATACATAAAGTCTTGGTATATCCAGTACATGATGTTCAGTTGATTCGGTCGTAGGGGATTATTTCGGTGTGCCAGTCTGAGTTTGTTGTTGCTTGGTTTGGGGTCATTACTTTATTGTTGGCGAAAAAATGGTAGCTTCTGATTTTCCAGACAACATCAGGTAACAACAGACAACTGCCTCACAAAATGGGTATGGGATCTGTTTCTTAGCATAATTTGGAGGAACAAATGACCCTCTATATGTATGTATGAATGTATGTACCCCTTATAATGCAGGACGTAATATTGCATCATGAAGTAAAAAATGGATTAGTTGTGATGTACACACTCACTGCAGAAAATATCGTTGCAAGGGTGTGATCGACGACTCATGAGAAGATGCCTTTCAACTTGTAACATTTCTGGAGGGTTGTTTGGTGTATTCTCATTTCTCACACACTACCCACCATACTATCCTTATCAGCCACACCGACAACTCATCATGAAAATACGGCTGCTAACTAATATTCAGCCCGAACAAAATAATGACACAACCCAATGCGTATCGTAGCTGTTCTAAAATATTATCCGACTAGAGAGATTGCATTGATACATTCTGAAGGGAGTGTATGTTTCCTAGCAACTCTCAAATTATTCCTGCACGAAAGGTTTACGAGGTCTATGATTTTGTTAACGTAATTATAGACTACTGATTCCACCGGTCGATGATGAAAAACAGGGAACCTCACTATAAATTCTCTGTTCTGTGGCACTGTCTGTATAAGTCGATTGGACCCAATTATATAGTTCTCCTATATCATTAAAGGCCCCATAGATGTTAAGAGGAGTAAGATAAATACAAGGAATGAACAGAAAATGTATGTAAACACCATGAAACTCTTCTGGTGAAGTATTAAACTACATCAATAATTATATTTTAGTACTTTGGAACGTTGGTCGTAATATAAATATTCATTTATAGATGCACATCCAGGTTGATGAGTGAAGTGAAAATAAAAATTGTATGTTAGAGGTTAGTATGGTTTCCTTCTTCCGACAAGAAATAGTATTTCTTTGGAGTCAAAAGGGAATGCCAGTTCGTCAGACATTGCTTCAGGAGTTGAATTTGAGTCTAAAATTTGAGTATAAGATAATATTCCAAGTTCTGAAAACTAACCTAATACTGCGTTTTCTTTTGGTGTTAAGGCCTCACCTACTTACCAGTTTGAGTGCTAATAAATTTTTCTCCGATGAATAAAATTGTCTGACGTTAAAGTTAGCAGATGTCATCACGTTAGTCATAAAAGGATAACAGTTATATATATTTTTATACTCTTCATATATGTAACTGTAATCTGTTCAGGGATTTAATCCATATTATAGAGTTAATTAATCAGGACACAATAACGAAAAGCGACACTGACGAGGAGAAAAAAATATAATGGCGAAAGGTCAGAGCTCCTATGATGGTTTTATCTTGACACACCTTTACAATATCGACCCCAAATATTCTGGTTTGGTGTTTATCGATGAATTCGTCCTAATTTCCTGATACTCTAATTCCTTGTACTTATACTCAATTTACTAATACTGAAATACTCATAACACAAGTATATGTCGGCACTTGAACTATAACATTCACTCCCCCCCTCCTTCACTCACACGCTTCCCCAACCCATCACTAGATAACACACACACCAATATTCTGACGGTGTTTCATGTGAAGACGTCGTGTCCTTCATTGTTGTATGAATATATGTATATATATATATATATATATATATATATATATATATATATATGTCTTATATTCTAAGTGTAAGGCGAGGGAGCAGCTTAATATTATTATAGTGTTTTTTTTAAATTATCTAAGGAGTTTCCCTCTTTTCTTTCTATTTCTTTCCTGCTTCATGTCTCGCCTCTCTATCACATTTTTTTGGCGCTATATGACCTCGCTGTTGCGGCGCCTAATATCAATCAATCGAAGGAGTTTCACCATCGTGTATTGTAGTGGCGTATTAGTGAACTCCCTTGTAATCCTTGACGTCAGGGAGATGCTAAGAAACAAGGCGATTCTCAAAGGAAAAAAGATACGCCTCTCCAGAGTGTCTTTGTAGCCAGAGGTTTCAAGTAGGTAAAAGAAATTGTGATCACGAGCCGAGCATTTCATTATTATCCCCATAACATATTGAAAGTGAATATCACAATAATTATGGTGTAAAGCATAAATGAAGTGAAAAGGATATTTATTACAGTGCAAAGAAGAGCATTATTTTGTAACCCCACGATTACATGAGTGAGGAATGGTAGTGAAGATCATGTTGTTTTGTACTCAAGTGTAGTTCATATATATAGCATTTACATCACCCCCCCCCCCCTCCCAAATAATATGAGTACGAACTTCTCCTTTGCTTTGACATTTCTGGAAGGCAGGAGGTGCAATAATGGTCTGCCGGTAATACTCGGGCAAACACACTGACACCACCAATTTCAAAACTTATCTTGTTGTTTTCTGCACCTCTTTTTTTTATATATATATATCTCACGCTTTTCTTCTTTTTTTCTTGACGCCGGCTGCAGGGATCGTACGAAGGCTTTGGAAGGGACGGCGACAATGATTTCCCTATTTTCTTTCCCTGAATTTTGAAAAGATGTAAGAATTCTTTGAGCTGGTGACACACTACTATCATGATCCAATATTAATGTTTATATAGCTAGCCTCCCTAAGGAAAAAAAATATATATAATCTCTCATACTACTTCCACTAATTTGTGCTGTAATAACAAATTTATGAATAGAGATTATTTTCTCAAATTGTACAGTCATTATCAATAGTTTAAGACCGTCGAATGAAAGGACCTCTAAATGTGATATATAAATAAAGATGTCGGTCTCAAATAATATTGGTTCACTTAATTAATGGGCTAACTTTCATTCATCCGATGTAGAATTTATTATCGTGACTGTACACTCGCAATCAGAAATTTGTACCCAGGCTTGCTTCGAATATCCTGATCGAGTATTAAGCGATCTCAAGCAAATATGAAATAAGATAAGCGTTGTAAAAATTAGTTCACTATTATATCAAATTATTCGAAACTTCAACAAGACCTGGATACAAATTTTGGTTTGCGACTGTACATAATTATTACCTGCACGGCTTGGCACTATCTAAAAAATCTCCCCCTCACCCACTCTGTCTCTACGATACTGAGTTCTTTCATTAGCCTTAGGGTACTTAATGTGGTCCCTTGTCTTAATGGTGTTGGTGGAAATAATTTATGGTTATCCTCATTTGTTAAGATTACATTTAACACTCTGAAATAATGTTCTTATTAGCTGCGATTCCAGTTTTTATTACTAATCTCTACGTATTTCAAATGTTGGTGATAATGTTTATAATTCATACAAATCCGAGGCTTATTATTGAAAACACCCGATGAAAAATATGTAGAATAAAGCTATTACTACTGCTAATAATAATAATAATGATGATAATGAATGATAATAATAATAATCATCATAATGACAATAATTACGATACTAAGTTAAATTTATAGTAACATCACTCTTTACCAATAATGACAGAGATAAGGCTATTTTAACCCCTATTATTTTTATTTACACACACACACACACATACACACACACACATACACACACACACACACACACACACACACACACACACACACACACACACACACACACACACACACACACACACACACACACACACTGATGAACGACCCACCGCTATATCCTCTTGCTGACACTCTCACTAAATTATTTCTTGCTTCCTTGATCCTTTAGTCGAGACTCATTAAGAATTTACAAGGGAGGCAAACACTAGTTATATTTCCATAACAACTACTACTATACTACTACTGTTATTATTATTAATATTATTATTTATCATTATTATTATTATTCATACATTATGACAACAATTTCTTATATTGTTTTTCTGTTCTACTCGTTGCTGCCTGATCGACGGCGACACAAGAAAAATAAAAGCACTTGCAATGACACCATGCAATTGCAATAACTCCTCACCTTTATATTGCACAAGAGGTTTCTACTTTCATACTTGTTTTCCGTCAAGTTTCTTTTACTTTTGTCTAGAGAGTATTTTTTTTTTAATTGAAAGTATTAATTTATTTTTCAGCTGGATGTTCGATAAATTTCAGCTCACGTTCGGAGAGTTATATATATGTATGGGACAGGGGGGGCGAGGGGGGGGGGCGAGAAGAGGAGGAGCACCGTAGCAACACGCCCTCACTATCTGACAGCCGCAGCCACACTGACTCAACTGGCAAGGTGAGTTCAGGGGCCGGCGACTTGAGGCAGGAGTGGAGGAGTATGGCAGGTCGCTCGCCTCATATCTCCACACCTCACCTCACCTCACCTTCACTCTCTCTTTCTTCCTCTTTATCATCTCGGCATCAATTAAAGTTACATTAGGGAGGTCGAATGCACACTTGACTGAATACACACAAATCACAATTAACATATCGATTCTGGTGTGTACAAATCGTGTGCTGTGAAGACTTGATTAAGATTCCTATCGTCACGTTATATCTTATTTACTAATCATGATGAATCCTTAAGTAAGGACTCTGTGATCGGTTATGAAAACTGGACAGGCTTCTGATTCCTCCTGACCATGCCACGAAACAAGCTCCTTTCAATATGTCCAATGTTTCGTGGCAATAATTTGAAGGACTCGCTTATCTCCAATTTTTGTTTTATTGTATCACAGGGCCCATTAAACAGCATGATAACTTATACCTCTTCATATAACCCCAGATTCCTTTCCGACAAAACGTTTAGCTTTTCGACTCTTTCTCGCATGTATCACCTTTCCCACTGATTATACTCACTCAGCTTTATTTTAAGGGGGTGTGGGAGCTGGGGACAGGCTTGGGGGGAGGGTTTGGGGGTGCGGAAATAGGGGTACAGGCTTGAGGGGGGTAGAAAGCCTGTCCCTCTATTCCTGTACCCCCGAAAATCCCCTAAACTTGTCCCCCTACTCCCACACCCCCTTAACCCCGAAGAGCCTTGGTTTAGGCCCTGTTGCATCGAGTGAATGGAAAACACGTATACAGTACACCCGTGACTCACCTTGGTAGGGTGTAATAGGTGTCGCGAGTGTAAGAGATGACATTCTATTTCTCTCGCATAGAAGCCACAACTGCACTCGGTTTCCCACACTGTGATGTGAGAGTGAGCATACGGCAGGCATTCACAACACTTTCAGATCTTAACATAGTAAAAGGTGACCCGAAAAATGGTGAATCAGGGTATAATAATTATCCATACAGCGGACAATATTCAGTAATAATCGTATCTAAGAATGATCTGGTGTTAGTTATGTTAGTTATAAAGTTAAACATTATACTGGAAGATAGGAGGACGAGAAACGCAGGTGTCCTTGTGGTAAACCCTTGTGGGAATAACTGTGATGGTGAAGAGGTTAACCCGAGTTATAGTAAGCATAATTTCTTCCCTCCAACTCGTATGTCTCATTCTGGATCCAAACAAGATTATTTAAAAGATTATTGTATTATTGTATTATTGTATTATTTTGCAATGACTTGTTAAAGCATTTTATTTGTTGCAAGCGTATAAGAAACATTGAAAATTGTAGATTATTGAGTGTTTCAACAATTGATTGAAGGAGTTGAAGGAGTAGTTGACGTTCAAGCAAGTGATTAAAATCCATTTCCTTTTTTTCACATTGTTAGTAAGTCTGTTTTTTATTGATTAGGTATGATTTCTATCAAACGTGACTGTGTAAAAAAGTAGAATTTTTTCTCATTAATATCACGGGTCATTGATCTTCATGACGTTAAATCCTCTGATCTTCAATGACTCTTGTTTTTTTTTTGGTGTTCAAAATTTTCATCATATATCCCAAAATTTCTTAACTATTTTAATCATTTTCGTTATTTCCTGGAGCTATATACATGATTTTTTTCACTGTTTCAATCTGCTATATTTGAAGTCCAATAAAACAAATAACCAAAGTCCAACATTACCAATCATCATAATTCAAACGTTCTTGATAATGACAGTAGTATAAAACCGTACAGACAGACCAAAATTAGGCCAGTGATATATTCCCCTTGAAAACAGTCATTTGGTTATAGTATTCTTCGTTCCTGTAGTTAATTGCTTTGAGCTAAACATCTATAGTTTTATATTTTTCACTAACTTTTCAGTAGATAGATTGATCCCTTACATTAACATTCAGTAAACAGTTGTTTCCTATCACTATATTTGTTTATCTGCCAGTGTCACACCAGCCACGTGCTTCCCCAGGAAGAATGTAAACTAACTGATGAAAGAATCAGAGGTCCCTGGAGTCAGTAGACACATCATCCTTCCTGGAAACAAACGCTTCAGTCTCTCTTTAAAGAGGAACTTCTTACTGAAGAACTCAATCCTCGCCTAAGACGTGGGAGGTCACAGAATCTCCCATTTTGTACTGGCTGTGAAATAAGCCTATATACCACTGTGGATGAATATTACATAATACTATCATCGAAAAAAAAATCTTGTAAAATTCTATCCTTACTATTATCGAAATGCAAGTTTGTTTAATTAATAACATACCATTAACAATATTTTAGATTGTAGCTATAATGTTTGGTTTTAATGCCAGACTAATAAAGATGCACCAGGTAACCTTATTTAGTTCAATGTTTAAAAGGATGCCTGAAGACACTCGTGGAATCGATATACGTGGCTCTGCTAAGTCGTCTTTTCATCTCACGTGGTGATAGACAGTTTCCCTGTAAATATACATCATGAATGCATTCGATCATTTTTGGCGATTTATGCATGTATCTAATTAAGGTATCTAATTATGGTATATGTGATGCCTTTCTAGAGATAATATTATGATTACTTTTAATATTATCATTGATATAATATAGTTCTCTCTCCTTCCCTCTGCCTCTCCTCTTCCCTCTGCCTCTCCTCTTCCCTCTGCCTCTCTTCTTCCCTCTGCGTCTCTCCTTCCTTCTGCCTCTCTCCTTCCTTCTGTCTCGCTCCCCTTCCCCCCCCCCCACTAAGGGTCCAGACGCCCACAACAAAACCCACTAAGTCAGGAGAACTGCAAAGGATGTCTTGTGGCAATCTGTCTCCCTGGCTTTCTCTCTCTTTCTCTTTTATCTCTCATTCTCTCTCTCTCAAGTTTCTCTCCTTTTTTCGTTTATTTTCTCAGTTTGTCTGGTTTATCCCTATCTCTCTTTCCTCTCCCCTCTTTCTGTTATTTTCATACGTATTTCTCTGTTTAATTTATTTTCTCCATCTCACTGTTTTTATAAAGTCTTGCTATCTACCTATCACTTATTATCTATCGCTTTATCTGTCTACGTGTTTATTACGTGTTTTCCTTTCTGGAGTTTTCATATGTATATCCCCTTCTCCTATTGTTTGTTTTTTAAATATTTCAAGTAATATTTTCTATCCTAAATTTTCGTTCCCTCCCGTGTTGAATCTTTTTTGGCTGTGATTAATTTTTCTTCGTCCACGTTATCCCCTTTTTTTTTTTTTCCTTGTGTTGGGTTTTTCTCTTATTTCCTCCTTATTTATTTATCTATCGTCCAATATTGTTAAATCGTCATTCTTTTAATAATCTACTTTGGCTTTTGTTTATTTTAATGGTATTTGTTTTGTTTTATTTGTTTGTCTGTTTACTTTTAAATCGTATCTTCGTCCTTCATTATCACTATCGGATTTTGCTTCTTTAATTGTGTTGCTCTAAAATTGTGTTTGTAGTTTTTATTTTACTTGTGACCCTTCCGGTACGACTGCAGCTCAACATACTAACATAACTCTCTCCCTGAAAGTCACTAACAGATGGATACGTTGGGGTCGATTAGGTTATGTTTTATTAGTCACGGTCGAGTTAGTAAGGTCTGTCGGCCAGCTGTACACCTAGTGCGCATACCGTCACCAGAGCCCACATACACACACCTTACTAACTCGACCGTGGTTTTAGTGAGTGTTGTGTGTGTAGGCTACTGGTGATATTTACATCCCACTACGACGAACAGAAGTCGGCCGTCACTGAGGAACTCTGTAAAGTCTATAGTGAAAGGAGACAGACCTTGGTATCTCTGAACCTTGAGGTAGCAATACAGTACACTTTGGGTACATTAGAGCTCCTTGATTGCTCCAAAGTATGCCTGGAAACGGGACCATATTAACAATGATAATGATTGGCATGTTTCTTGGAATATTTGGGAGGAATCAGTTTTTCCATATTTGCCAAAACTGTAATGCATCTTTATACATTTAATGACTGAAATAACGGGACTTTATTAAGTTGTTTTTTTATATTAATTGATTAAGAGGAGATTTTTTTGCTGGTGAATTGGAAGGTCTATAATAAATTCTCCAAACTATGACATGAAATAGATCCCCTGTTTTTACCATTGTGTGTGTGTGTGTGTGTGTGTGTGTGTGTGTGTGTAATAATAATAATAATAATATACGGTTTATTAGTAAATGGCAGCTGATAGGCTGAAAATATACATAATACATTTAAAAATAAAAATAAAATGAGGATGAATGAATGAATACATGTGTGTGTGTGTGTGTTCTATTATTGTTATGAGGAATCGGTGTCCTTTACAATTTTTCGACAAGAGCATCATCTCCCGTTAAGAGCGTCTGACTTTTGGGAGAGATAGTACCCATTGTTTATTTCTCCCTTATCTCTCTCCCACTACCGGCTCCTATCTTAACTTTAAATCCGCAGCCACGGAGGCAATTTACTTAAGGCTCCCTCTAACTCTCTCTCTCTTTCTCTCTCTCTCTTTCTCTCTCTCTCGTCCCTTCCCCTTTTCTCATTCCGTTTTATCTTTTATTTTTTTCCTCTGTCTGTCTGTCTGTCTGACGCTGTCTCTGTCGCTGTCTCTGTCTCTGTCTCTCTCTCTGTCTCTCTCTCTCTCATTCTCTCATTTTTTTCTCTCTCTTTACCCTCGTCTCTTCAATCTCTTAGTTTGCGTCTTCATCTTCTCTTTTTATTAACCTTTTACTTATTTTTCCCTTCCCTTCCCTTCCTTGTTCTCCTCTCCTCTCACATCCTAATCACTTTCCACTATTTTCTCCTGTTCCTTCATTTTTGTCCGCATTTGACTTTTTTCTGGCGTTACTTCCTTAATCCCCTTACCCCACTTTCTCTCTCTCTCTCTCTCTCTCTCTCTCTCTCTCTCTCTCTCTCTCTCTCTCTCTCTCTCTTCTTCTTCTTCTTCTTTTTCTTCTTCTTCCTCCTCGTTTCTCTCATAGCTTTCTGATGTCCCTCCCCTTCCTCTCTTCCTCACTTCTCCCATCATTCCTTGTTGTTACTTGGCGAAATTTCGCCAAGTATGTTGCTCAGTGTTCTTGTGTGTTTGTGGCAATGTCTGTAGAGTTCGCGGTCTACAGGTTGCAATTCTTGTCCGATTTTGCTGAAATTTTCACCACAGGTAGGCATCAACATTTCTAGGTAACCTATTGTTTTTCAAGGTCAAAAGGTGGTGAGTGAGGAAAGGGAAGCTAAGCGCTCATGGATAACCACTCGGCCATCGTGACGGCTTTGTCATTTCTGCTTCTGGTGGTATTTGAGCGATGGCCGTATTCCTAAAACTCGCGATTTGAGCATTAGGTCGAAAATCAAGGGGTCTGAATTTTGCCATACTTTTGCCAAGTCCTCACTCTACGAGCGAATGTTCATTGTTGTTGTTGCTGCTGCTGTTGTTGTTGCTGCTGCTGTTGTTGTTGCTGCTGCTGTTGTTGTTGCTGCTGCTGCTGTTGTTTGGCCATACCTTCCTCCCCTACCTATTTCTATGCTCTTTTGTCTGTTTCATTGCTTTTCTCTACTAAACTGATGTTGAAGCGATTTTAGTTATTTTACACCCCTTACTCCATAAAAAAATTTCAATTAATTAATATGAATGAATACAATTTAACAGAAAATAGATACAAAGTATAATGTTCCCTGAGAAGTGCATGTGTTTTTCCAACTACCGGATACATTAGCATATTTCCGGACAGATTATATAATTAAATTTGGCACTTGAAGGTGTGTTGGGATGGTGTTGGTCTTGAGTGCACGTGTTATATATAAATGGTACAGTCGTCAGTAGAAATTCATCACATTTAGCTCAGGTGAGAGAAACCTGGTAATCTGCTAACACACTATGAGAGTTGAGAAGTATGAGGAGTATGGCCGGACCTGAGAGCTAAAGCCAGAATTCGAAAACTATGCCAGTGGATTACTCTTATGGCATACCCGGTCCGGGGTTCGATTTCCTATGGGTACGACTAGAATTTAAATGGATCAACTTCTGGGTTTGTCTTACTTGGTTGATTTGATTCTTCCTTCCATGACGACCGTACTTGTCTCTCATTCAAATAATGTAATACTCGTTATCCTCTTCACATTCATGTCATACCCTCATTTATATCTATAATATTTTCCCTTTCCTCCCCTGTATTGCAATTATTATATTATTCTTTATTCATTGGGTTTCATGTCATTCCTTTTCTATTTTTCATTTCTATTTACATTGTTTTTACCTTTGTCTTCTGTCACATGTACTGTATCATCCACTCCTCTCTAGTAATCATTATTTTTCATTCCTTCTGTACATTACTTTTATCTTCATCATACTGAAATGTTTATATATATTTATTCTGTCTCTTGTCCGCTCTCCCACACTCCCGTTCTTCCATTCATTAATCTCCCTTCTTATCTCTTCCCTTCATCACGCGGCTTCTTTCATTCCTCCTCTCCATTAATTACTTTGCTTTTTAGTGTCCCCCTTTTCACTGGAGCGACCTGGCTTGGCAGTTCATGAAGGGGTGCAGCTTGACGCGTCGTTAAAGGAGGACATTTTGTATTGGGAATTCTGGAGCAACTGAATCCTCCAAACTATTCCAAGCAACAGAACACCATTATCTTTGCTCATCTGGTCCTCTTCCCTAGCATACTTTGGAGGAATCAAGACACTCCAAAGTACCAAAGGATAATTACCCTGCACTTCCTCTCACTCCCCATACACACTTTGACTGCCAGTGGGGTCTGCTCTAACAAATATTAATTATCTGGATCAAACCATTATCACGAGTTTCAGTCACATATTAAAATCGGTGTTGTGCAATATTGATGTTTTATTCCAGTTGCCAAGAACGCCACTCGACCATCACTATATTTCCAGTATGCAAGAATATGAGACTTATGTTCATGACTGTCACTCCAACGTCTAGTATGTTGAGTGGTCATGATTGTGTAGATTGCAGTAAATAGATGTGGTTGTGCATTTTTGTATGGTATATTTAGCTGATGTACTCAATCATTTGATCATTTCATGGGCGTCTTTCATACTGAATAGTAGTTTTAGTTTTTCTTTGTTATTTAGATAGGCAATACAAATAGGTAAAAATAGATAATGATATAATAATAGGTAATGGACAATAATAATTACAATAGTTAATAAAAATAAGAAAATTGGTATTAATAATAGGTAATAGATAATAATAATAATAACAATAATGACTAATAATGCATTTACAGGTAATAATAAATAATATTTGTCCTATGTAGTAATGAACTTAATCCTCGTCATTTCCAAACTTTATTCTTTTGATATTTTTATGGAAAGTTTAATAGATCTCTGTCCGGTCATAAACAATTTACAGTTTCTTCAATAACTCGTTTGTTTTTCCACTGAGATCAAAGTCTGTCTGACGCCTCGCCGTTTCCAATATTTATTCAATATCACGTTGTTATATTCTTTGCTCTCTCTGGCAGGTCAAATTTGGTCTCACGGCTTTTTCCCCCCAATTGCAACTTTTGTGTACGTTTTCTCTCGACTTCTCTTTCCCTCTTCGCTTGTATTCCCTTTACTAATTTGTTTTGCATTTGATTATATAACAGCATTTATTTTATCCTCTCTATTCTTTCCATTGTTTTGCTTTTGATTATATAACAGCATTTATTTTATCCTCTCAATTCTTTTCATTGTTTTGTACATTTTTACTTTAATTCAGTGTTATTTTATACAGAAAGGAAATATTTATATCGTATTTGCCTGTGATTATGTTGTTTCTCACAAAGTCGTCATTATATACTCACCCTTAATTTCCCTTATTTTCATAATTCACATATTTTCGACGGTCACGTATTTCACTTGCTTTCGAAATTCACTTAATTCGCTGATTTTCGAAATTCACATTTAATGGATATTCTTCTCTTTCTTTTCAACAATGATTCTCTAATTTAAGGGGGAAATTTTGTGTTGGTAAATCTGGAGCAACTGAATCCTCTAAAATATTCCAAGCAACAGAACACCATAATTTTTGTTCATATGGTCCTGTTTCCTGGCATAATTTGGAGGAATCAAGGCACTTCAATGTAACAAAAAAGAATTACCCTCTTAATTAATTAATAGTGTCCTGGATAAGGTATTGTGATCACCCTGTCTTGTCTGTGTGTTTGTAATGGATGAAAGTGCATTGAGTGAATATTATTGAGGTAAGGGGAACATTGATTTGTCGTCTGTGTTTGGAGGGCTACAAATTCCTCCACACACTACAGAAGGCTACACAGTGGAAATAATTCTCTTGTACTAAAATACTTACACTTTCCTTTTATTTCGTTCCTTTGATGAATAATATCGTCTTGCATCAATAACAATACAAATGATTAAAGTGGAATTAACGTGAAAAAAAAGGTGAATCATTGCATCTTAATTAATGTCTTACAGAGCAGAAGTTGACAGGAAATAGATTTAATATAATAATATAACCAAATTAAAGTGACGTTTCGGGGCGTGAATTATTCCCATCTTTCTTTTTAATGACACCTGCATGGCTTCCCTTCCCCCTCCCCCCCCCCCCCCCGTGATATCATCAGATCTGGCACTAATCTCGTTTTCCATCCTCTGAGGTTTCAATATTCTTTTGTCTCATTAATACCAGCCCCAGGAATCATTTCGCACACGACAAGGGAAAGGAGTGACTGAATAACTAACTTGGCGTCCACACTCCACATGGTAATGCGAGTTATTTATATATATTTTTTTTTTGCTGGGTCGCTTCAGTAACCCCATCACTCACAGTCTGTCAGTCAGTCAGTCAGCCAAGCAGCATAGTGTATTATAAAATATGAAGACACCCGAGTAAACCCGACATATGAACCCTCCAGGCTACTTTTTCTCTCTCTCTACTCGTAAATTGAGATATTTTTGACATCAGGTTCATTTGTGTTGTTGTGTTGAGTGACGTATAAACCATCCAGATAAATGTTATTAATTAAATCGACTTGGTGAATCATCCAGGCTACTATGCATGACTTTACGGGGGTGCGGGAATAAGGGGACAGGGTGGGGAAGGGGTGCGGTTTTTTTTTGGGGTGTATGGGAGTAGGAGGACAGGCTTGGAGGAGGTTAGGGGTGTGTAGGAATAGGGGACAGGCTTTCTACCCTTCCCAAGCCTGTACCCCTGTTCCCGCACCCCCGAATTTTTAAATTAAATGATAAGTGTAATTGCATAAACATTTCTTAATTATAATTTCCATTATATCCTAATTACTATTACTCTCGGTTCGAATCTTGACTACGGACCCATTAGTGTATTACTGTTACCATCACATATACAAACCCACACACGCATAGAAATCGTAATGGTAGTAAATAGATACCTAAGGCCTTGGACCAGCTAACCTGCATCAGGAAAGTTTATATAGTGAATAAACACCATATAGAGACTATCCATATCTTTACTCTCCCTACCTATGGCCCCTCTAACTGTCCCTTTCTACCCCATCCGTCTCAATAAATCGTGGCTATCTCTCATCCCACCCTCCACGTCACCCCTGCCATTGAGCGGGGAGGTGCTGCCATTCGTCTAAACTTGCCAGTGTGATGTGTGTCTGCCAGCTCTTACCTCTCCTCATTTCCTACCATCACTCCTTTCTGAGCTTTATATTTCCCTTTCTCTCTCTCTCTGTTTCTCTCTGTCTGTCTGTCTGTCTGTCTGTCTGTCTGTATATATATACCGGAATTAATATTTTTGTCGCTTTCATCGTTTCTCTAAGTCTAATTTTACTTCCTTACTTTCTTACTTCCTTCATTTCTCGCGCTTCATCGTCCGCTTTCTCGAGCGATAGAAAAACAATCCACCTTTCCCTAAATTCGCCAGGTTTCTTCTTCTCTTCCCCCGGCGCTCGCGAAACTCACTATTGCCTCGTATACCACTAGTGAAAAGTGTCTATTGCTCTTACCGGGAATCAGCCACAGCAAGTATCCCAGGCTTTTGGCTCGAATCTTTTCCACCTCAGGAGAGTGATTGGGGGAAGAGAAAAATTGGTGGAGAGAGTGATTCTGGGTGCGAGGGTGAGAGAGATGGATAGATACTGTAGATATTATATGAGATATTGTACGAGTAGATTATTAAGTACATAATAACATAGGGAGATGCGATACATAAACAAACACATACATACATACAGAGATAGACGTCAATATGCTGTGTAGATAAAAGTTTATAAAAATTTTGATGGGTAAACAGAATTAACAAATAGAACGAGTTATAAATAATCCATTAACTGACAGACAGATAACGAAATGAAGAGATTGAAACAGAGATAAGAGACAGACAGGGAGGGAGAAGAAAAAGTGATAGGGAGAAGGGGAGGAGAGAGAAAGTGACTGGGATAGGGATAGGAAATGGGATTGGGAGATGGGGAGGGGGAGTGATGGAGTGAGAGGGAAGGGGGGAGGGGGATGGAGGGACAGTAAACAATTTTGAAAGAGTTAGTATGTAAACTGTTCGGCAATAAAAGCTGTAGTAAACCAAGTGTGTTTGAACTGGTATGGCGGAAGTGGAGGTGGATTTGTTGAGGCAAAGTCGAGGGTATGATCCAGGAAGCTAAGAATAAGCGTAAAGTCGCAGTAGTATTTATTCAGAAAGTTTTATACGTCTGTCTTATCAGTGTTAAGAGTCCCATTAGTACTGGAGTATATAACACCTCCCTCATAATTACATGAATATCGTAAGAACATCTACTTAAACATTTCGTCTTTTCTTGCAACATTTCAACAATCTTAATCTCAAAATTAGCTTAAATCTATATGCATTTGTATCAAATTATATTATACCATTCCTACATTTGCTTGCATGAAAAAAACAAACTAGCAATGTTGTAAACAAATATCATCAACGCATAACAAAGCTGTGAGGGAACCATCACCCCGACCCGTCGTCGTTTGAAGGGCCTTGTGATCGTATAAAGTATGATAACTGGAGGCTTTTGTATTCTTCTTGAATGTACAGTTGCCCACATATGATGCTGGTACGCCTCATTTCTTGTGAGGTAGCTAAAACAGGAAGGAAAGTAAGCGAAAGTTTTAGTTTGTTGACAGGCAGACAGTAATAATATATTACTGTCTGCCTGCCAACAAACTACATATGTTGTTCACTTTCTTTCTCTTTGTAGCCACCTCACAAGTAACGAGCCCCTCCAGCTTCATGTGTGGGCAACTGTACACTCGCAATCCAAAATATGTAACTAGGTTTGCTTCAAATAGTCTGATGGAAAATTAAGGGAGTTCAAGCAAATATGGAACAGGATAAGCTTGTAATTGGTTCACTAGTATATCAAATGATTCGAAACTTCAACAAGACTTGGATACAGATTTTGTATTGCGAGTGTACCACGACAAAGCTTCCTCCATATAGGTTGTGTTTCGTGGCAATATTTGAAGGACTCATTTAACTCCAATTTTCCGACTAAATCACAGTGTCCTTTGATGAACATAAAAATCTAAATCAATCAACCATTTCTAATACCTGGAAAGTGATGCCTGACAGTACCGAGGGGCTTGCTATCAACACCACAAGTAATACATTCTCATATGTGTGCGGGGAATAAAAGCGCTAATATCTCTATAACTTTTGTAACACAAGAATTTTGAAATAAGCCGCAACACATGAAACATTTATTTTATTTTACCACGTGGGATTTCCTTTCAGAGCAGTAAGACCTTGTTATCTATTTTACGGTGTGTTAAATTCTTCTGTAGTGGGTGCGAATTAAAGCTCTATTTGTGGAATATTTTTAACTCGTTTACGGAATAATAATTCACACCTACTCAGAGAAGATGTGTAGAACTTTAAGGGGATTTTACTGAGCATATTTTAAGCATAATTTGCGTATCATGTGAAGGCTTGTCTATCATTCAACATGATGAGGAATATTTCACTATTCTCAATACTTCTTAATACTACAGAGCGCCAAAATCTGATAAATTAATTGGAAAGATACGGTAACGTGATTATGAAAATTTGTAAGAAAAATATGAATCTGAAGTCTTCATTTTGAAATACGTCCACAGAAAAATGGCCCTGGCCTCGAGAACAAGGCTGAGAGCGAGCGGAAGGAGACGCAATAATATTGTCAGCGTAAAATCCAATTGGAAATTTTACAGTCCGAGAAGGAACGGAGCCCGGGTCCTGGAGATTGATTCTTTCTTTCTTTCTTTCTTTCTTTCTTTCTTTCTTTCTTTCTTTCTTTCACTTTGCATCTATCATTCTTTATCTATATATTCCATTCTATCTGTCTGTATCTATTTATTTGTTTATCTGTTTGTCTATCTCTTGTCTGTCTATCTATTTGTTGTTTTTCCTATTCTCTTGCTCCCAAATTTGTCGTGTTACATTCAAAGCCTCATTCTTCCCTTGCCGTGTTCCTCTTCCTATACTTTTCAGCTTTTTTTCAGGTTTATTGTTTTCACTCGACCTTATACTTCCTCTCCCCCTCCTATACTTTCTTCCTGCTTATGCATCGGTTCATATGCTTATGTAAATGTACTATAATATTATCATTTTGTTTTATGCTCTTATTTGTTCTCATATTTTACTTTCAATACGTGATCTCTTAAATTAACCTAGCAGCCTGCCTCTCTGTCTGTCTATTCCTTTCTTTCTATACGTCAGCCTTCCCATACTACCTCGTATATTATTGGCTGTCACTCCACTAACTTGTTCGTTCTATTTTTTTTTTTTTTTTTGTGTGTTGTGTCTTGTTTCAAGTCACGTTCATTCTGTTTCTCTTCAACTCACTTCTTTGTCTGTTCCCACTAGAGCCTCCGATGTCCTTGTCCCACTTTGTCTCTCTCACTTTTTCTCTCTTCGTTTCGTTTCTCTCTCCGTTTCTTTCCTCTCTCCGTTTCTTTCCTCTCTCTGTTTCTTTCCTCTCTCCCTCCTTCCCTCTCTTTCCTCTCTCCCTCCTTCCTTCTCTTTCCTCTCGCCCTCCTTCCCTCTCTTGTTACGAGTACAAGGTATACGGATATTATTTTCATATGTGATGAAAAATAACGCAATAAAATAATAATATTTATGTATAATATAGAAAATACTTCTTGTGGCAGGAGGTTGAAAAATACTGCCAGAATTGTGCGGTGCGTGGAACAATACTGTAATTTGACGTTCATGTGCATCAAATATTTTAAAATCATGATCCCATAAGCTTTGGATAATCATTTTAATCACTTTTGATTATATGATGGAAGTTTTATTAGAAATGAATATATATAATAACAAAATAATATACAGGTGTGTAATTAATACCTGCAGTGAAATTGTAAAGGATCAAACAAAACACTATATGATACATTAAATAACTTCAAGGTTCCACCAAGGTTCATTGGCCTCTGTTGCATATATATATATATATATATATATATATATATATATATATATATATATATATATATATATATATATATATATATATATATATATATATATATATATATATATATATATATATATATATATATTCTTCCATCTCCATTTACCACCATATGTTGTTACTTGTATATCTGTGTCGTTGCCTTCTTCGTACTCCTTCCCCTTCCAGACGCTATCCATGTTGGGAAAAAGACACAATATCCTGGAAGTTATAACTATTTTGCTCCCTTCCTGTCTCGTCCTCTCTCACTTTCTCTCTCACTAACCCTCTCTGTTCCCATGGAGACAAATAGAAAGATGTAGTGGTATAAATGGATGGATAAACAAATATAGCATGATATGTAGATCAATTGTGCAGAAAATATGAGTTGCATAATGAAATATATAGTATGCTTATATTATAGGTACGGATGAATAGGTAAATATGAAGTAACAAAAATAAGAATGATATATAAACACCGAGATAGACTTATGACGAGAGACCTGTATATTTTGTATTGTAATAATAATTGTTATAATATAGAAGTGTGTATTTATATTTCTGTGTGTCTGAAATATAATAATAGTGTGTAAAGTTTAGTTTCCTGAATCAAAACATTACGCTTCCTGCAGTATTCGACGCATGGGTCAACACACACACACACACACACACACACACACACTCACACGCACACGCACACACACACACACACACATACACTCAAACACACACACTCACACACACTCAAACACACACACACACTCACACACTCACACACACACACTCAAACACACACACTCGCAATCGCACTCACACTCACTCACTCACAAGCACAAGCAGACAGACAGACAGACAAAATGGCACACACAAACACAAAGACACACATTTCAACCATTGTGTCACAACTAATAATTCAATATACGAATATGCAAGAAACCATGAATATAAATACGACTTTAAACTGTGAGGATGCACTAGAGAGTAACACCATCAATTAACTGGTCGCTTCCATTCCATTCCATTACCTCATGCTCCTGTGCCCTCCATCCTGACACCATCACCATTACCACCATCGTTACCACCTGCATCACTACCACTACTACCACTATTACCAGAACCACTATTACCACTGTCACTGTCACCACCACGATTACTACTACCACTACCATTACTACCACTATTACCATTGCCACTGTCACCGCCAACACCACTACTACTACTACCACTACTACTACTACCACTACTACTACTACTACCATCACTATTACCACCACTATTACTACCACTATTACCACTACAACCATAACGAGCACCACTACAAGCACCACTACTACAATTACTACAACCACATACAATATTAATTTCAGCCCGGTTAAAACTCTCTTCAGGTAAACAGTGCATGGAAAATTTAGTTTTGTTAGTGATGATAGGATGAATGAGCTGTGTGTGTATGTGTTGACGGGGCAGGTGGTGGTGGTGGTATCTCATAGTCCCTATTTTTTTTATTTTACTGGCTAGGTAGGAAAATATTCAGGAGAACTTGGGGGAGGGAGATGTGCTTGACCAAGGATTTGAATAACTATACTGTATATGCTAAGCTGCTTCTCCTCTCACTTTCACTTCCCACTTCTCCTCTCACTTTCACTTCCTACTAACTTCATCTCTCACTTTCACTTCCTACTTCTCCTCTCACACACCCATCCTTCACTCCTAGCTTCCTTCCCCTCTTACTTACTTACTCACTCTTGATTTCTACTTTTCCCATGCACACTCTCTAGTCTAGGCACTCACTCCTCCTCTCCCTCTATGCTTACCAATCCTTCTCCCACACACTCATCATCAGTCATCATTTCTCTCACAACCATCCATTC